>VYZT01026490.1:133612-172019 GCA_013400735.1 Pomatostomus ruficeps
TCTGCTGGAAATGGTGAAGAATTCCAGAAACTTCTCACAGGAGCCATCTTTGTGGCCCCCTCCCCACTACTAAAACCACACCACCTACTTTGCTCTCCTTGTTCCCGTCAAAGCCCAAATAACATCGACTGCTGGGGCCACCAAACCAGTTTCTTTCACAAAAACACAGAAGAGTGTGGTCAGAAACTGATGCCTTTTCCTTGGTCCTAGAATTGTGAGCCAGACACGGTTAAGGGATAAAAGGGTTTTTACATTGGTATTTAATAAGGATCCTTATGGAGCACAACTCGTCAAGGTGGAATACGCCGAAATGCACACACCCGGTATACCGCGTATACAATTTTTACAGACCTTGCGAATTACCATATCTGGCAAAGATTCCCCAATGAGAAGCTTAAATGAATGGCGTGACATTTCTTTATTTTAAAGTATTCCCCTTCAGATGGGGCCTAACCTTAGTTTATAAAATATGTTCCAGAGAGAAAGTCTAAGTATTGGTTTCTCAAGATAGCATAGGCTTTCTGGCCTCCAACTGTGAGGCCTTTAGGATGTTTGGTTTTCTTGTCTAACAAAATACCAGGACCAAGTTAAGATATCAGGCTAAAAAATTACAATTATGTATGCTAAGAATACTGAGAATACATAAAATACATATTAAAAAAAAAAGGCAAAAAATCAGCATGGCATCGCTGAGTTAGAGCAACAGAGTACATTTCAGAACCACAAAATAAATACATTAAAATAAAACGAAAATGGGTTTTGTGGAAATCTCTTCCCTTGCAACCATAGCTGTCTCAGTTCATAATTCCCAGGTGTTGAGACACTCCCTGTGTCACAGGGATTTCCTAGGAACAGGACATCCCATCACAGACATGAATTACTTCAAGATCCAAATCAGTTTTCCTAGTCTTTCATCAGAGACACTTCACTGTTCAATGTTTAACACACCGACCTAAGACTAATGCAGGACACTTATGATTTGAGTATCAATTTTTCAAGTGCTTCTGAAGTCTCAAGATGCTTTTCCCACTAAAACTCAGCCCATGCTTAACCTATTTACATAGTCTTTCATCTTCCTGTTGTAAGAACATTCAATCAAATCTGCTGAGTCAGATAAATGTCTTTTCAGGGAAAGGGATATTTGTCCTTTCGATTCAAGCTTCAAAAATATAATGGAAACCACAAGTTTTCACAAATTCTGTAGTAAGTGCTGATATTCTGGGGAAATGTTTTGTGAGTTATTATTTGCTGCTTGGGGAGCATATCTGAGGAAATTTTACATCACAGAAAAGCTTTCCCATGCTGTAAAAAGATAATTTCCCATGCTGTACATTGCAACTTCTCAAATTAAATTCCTTTCCCCGTTGAAATAACGAATCAAACCCATCCAGCCTACAGTTCATTTAGGGCACTGAGCAGATCACATGTCAAGCCAAAGTCACTTTGATCCTAGAAAAAAAGTAGACTGTTGAATCAGCAGTGTCATCCACTAGATTAAATTTGCCACTAATCCAATCAGATACAGCACTTACTTTGCCCTACATGTTAAGCATCCCCTCCCGGTCTATTAAGGACTGCGTATTTCATTAAATGGTGCCGGTTCATAATTCCCAGTTCACGTCTCAGCACAAATTAAAAGGCAGTTTAAATTCCACTTCCCCCTGCTGATGCATATCTCTGTGACCGGCTGTCTTGCCACCCCTGGCAGGGTGTAGTGCCACAAAGCACTTCCCTTTGCACAGGGCAGTAACATGGCTCATAAAGCTTTGGAGATGACAGATATGGGAGCACCAGGAGCTGGACACCGTGCATGAGATGGGACCAAGTTGAGCGCAGTTGCTCTGCCAGCACAAGGAGGGAGCCAGGAGCACAGCACAGGGGTGAGCGACCTGCTCAGCAATTCCGGGGCAGAGGGATGTGGATAAACAGGATACTTGTATAGTTTGGATATTATATTTTATATGTACACTGACACATTTGCTTATGGGGGCAGCTGAGCACAGGTTCAGCCGCACCCCCTGCTCCCTGTGCCAGTGCTGCTGTAACTTGGTGGTCACCAAGCCCTGGGAGAGGCCTGGTTCCCCCTGTCCAGAGTTTCCATATCAGCCAATTCAAATCCTCAAAGCAGGGACCAAAACGAGATAGAAATGTGGCCTCTCCCTCGTGCCCACCCAGCTGCAAACACTGTGAGGTTCACAGTGGGAGCTGCAGCCTCAGAGCAGGGCTGGGGCAGCTCTCCCAGGACAATCCCCTTCCCTCTCCGGCAGCCTGGAACTGATAGTATTGGACTGGTGTATCTGTTCATTGTGCTGGAAGTCACTTCCCAAACACCAGCCTTTACCTGCTAACTGTGGAGTTCCCCTTTTTCACCAGGAATTGCCTCTCACCTGCTGCTCCAGGCTTCAAGAGACCTTAAACCCTTCTTACCCAGAGCTCAGTCTCCCAGAGTACGGGGACTGAGTCACCTCACACTATGATTAATTCCTCCTGGCCCTGGGAACCACAATATAGAAGTTAATCAAGCAAAAGAAAAATTAAGGATGTTGTTACTCAAAACACCGAAGTTTTACAAGCCATATCTCTTGACTGTGAGATTATTTCACATCTGTCATTCATTTGTTAAAGCTCCTCTGTGAAATGACTGCAGAAAAATTATGTTTATTTGAAATGTCACCTTTAAGGAGCCTCATACCAAGTTTAAGCTCAGTTAGCTCATACCACATTAAATTGAAAATCTGCTGAAGGAAAGATGAGTATGACTGAATTGCAGCTTTCATAATGCAATAGCACATAATCAAAGGGAGGCTTGCTGTCCCCAGCAGAATTCTCTCTAGAAAAAAATCTGTTTCATTGTAACAGGACAGGTTAATTACTTTTTGTCCCCCAATAAAATTACTTTTATAGAGTTTTTGCTTAGTACATTAGAACAAATGATGCATGGACAATTTTAAACATGGTTTCTCTCTTCATGAAGACAATCAATTAGAAAACTCCCAAGTCCTTCTGCAGTTTTTACTCTGGGTTTATTGAAAATCTCTCTTCAGATTTTATCCCATTCTCACTACTCTCATTGTCCGACAAGTTCTGAGACTGGGAATTAATAAATAAGTAATTAAGTTCCTTACATCTTCATATCACCCATTAACATAAACTATGACCTTGAACACTTAGAGACATGCCAACAAAAACACCTGAAAGCCCACAGAAAGCAGTAAGAGTGGACACCTCTCTCCATGTCCTCAAAATTTTGCTCCTCTCTCATTGTCAAACACATCTGTTACATCTGACATGTTTATCAGCTGGATAAATATGCACATTGTTAAACTTCATACTCAGAAGTATCACTTCGACCCTGGGGCAGACATTCACATTGTATATTTTTGCAGCTGGAGAACCCATAGAAGGGAACTATGCTTTGAAAAAGGCAGCCAGGTCAAGGTCCTACAAATGAAGATTTCAGATTAAGATTTATTTCAGCAAAACAATTTTTTTAAATAATGAAAAACCTCAAAAAAATTAATATTCCGATGAAGTTAGATCCTGTTACAAAGAAAGGTGAGGGGACAAGTTTCAAAGGAGTTTAAAACAGACCATTTTCAAGTGTGCTATTTAGAGCCTTTTCAAGGGGTTCAAATTCACACTTGAATGCTAATTAATCCAGCACGAGGAGGGGTTGTCCTTGGCCATAACGTGGCTTGTCACTTCTATTATTTGTCTGACGTGTCACTGGTATTTCTGGCATTTTGATTGTTGCTCTGCATCCCCCTTTGCAGCCAGCCAGGGACTCAAGAGCTGTTTCTTTCCATAGGTATTTTCAGCACTTGTCCCTCACATACTCGCTCCTAACTGGCCTGTTTTGTTACAGGAACAAGTTGTAACCCTTCCAAATGCTTCTTTCAAAATGGGAATTGCCCATATTTATTCCTGGAGTCTCTCCCATCTCCAGAGAGAAAACGTCTAATTACTCAGTTCATTTCAGAGATTATTCACTCACTCATTTAGCTCCAGGGGAAGTACTTGTGGCATTTTTTTAAGGCTTCTAATTCTGATAGTGTCACAAATGTAATGAGCATTATGATATGAATGACCATGACATATATTTTCCGTAATAAACCAGTTCAAGCAATGTCCCCATCCTAAAGAGCCATGATGGGAAGCTGTATGGATAAGATGATTAATATGCAGGGGATGAGTGAAAATTTGGTCCTGATTTATTTATTTGAATTAGTCAATGCAAGCAGGTGTGAAGGGGAGCAATTTTCCCTAAAAATGCAGGAAAAGCTTTGTATTCTTTATTCTCCTTCTGGCTCACGTGTCAGAAAATCATAAAAGCTTTCTAGCTCCCTTTTAGAAAAATAAAAAGCCAACACATAAAAGCTGCTTTATACTGCAGGAGCTGTGAAGTCAGTGTCTGAAATGATGGGCGGCTGCCCCAGCGCCATCCTGGATGTGCTGTCAGTGGGGAATTCGGTCACAGCTGCCCCAAAATTGTGAACAATCTGCAAACAGCCCTGCCCACAGCCCCCGGGCCCCTGGCAAACGGGAACACAGCGGAGCCACAGCTCTTCCGAGAGTCTGGACCTGGCATATCCACCCTTGGAGAGCCAAGTGATGCTTCTGAAGAGGGACGTGCAAGTGCCCACCATGGTGGCTCTGCCACCCACAGGCGCCTCTGAGTTCAAGACAGGCTTGAAACAGATTTAGATGCCTTTAGCAGGATTTGGGTGGAACCCAGGGTGCCATATCCAAACTGTGCTATTTAAATGCACTGACTTGGGCTCCCTGGATAGACAGAAGGCTGAGAAGGGAATCCACCAGCACAGGACAATGTCACAGCGCAGCCCTGCTGCAGCAGAGCCACTGCTTTTCTCTGTGTTTCCTCCCACTTCAGCCCAGGAAAGGCACAACAATCTTGATTTTCACCCCAAGTTATCTAGATACCATACAAAATAGGTACAGTTATTCGCATTTTCCTATACAACTGCTCTATTAACAATTGCTCCAGGCACCGTAAAAGGAACTCTGGCTTGTGTCTAGAAGCACAGCCTGGCTGAAGGGACAGGAGATGTTCCCAGGAACAGAACACACACTGTCATCGGCATCAGCAAACAGGGGAGCTACTCCTGTGCTGAGACTTGTAAGTCATAGGAGCTCTCCATTGCTCTTCCCCTCCTCCAGAGCCAACCCCTTCAGGACAGGCACTGTCTCAGCTGACTGTTGGCACACTGCAATACACAGACAGGGACCACAGCACCGGGACACATTCCCTAGGCAAGAGCCCCCTGCATCCAGCCAAACCTGGACAGCCCAGGCTTGGCTAACAGTAACCCTTCCACTTCTGTCAGGATTAACCTAACACAGACATTTATGATATAAATGCCATTTATAGCCACTGCAAATGCTGACATCCACTCTAAATGCTGACAGTGATTTGTTGTTTACTACATTATGAGTCTCACTTTCAAAGGCAGCCAAGTGCCACTTTCGTTCCCATTAAAGCCATGAAGAAAAATCTCCCTTGATTTCAGAAGAGTCAGACGAAGACTCAAGACTTTTAAAAACTCATAATTGTATAGAGGTGCAAAGCCTCACTGAAACAAAATTAGCCTATAGAAACTGAAAATGCTCAAACAATTCTTAAAGTTTACATCAAGCCAAATTTTGCAGTTTGCAGGTATTTCACATCAAAGCCATAACAGATGTGAAAGCCAAAAGGTGCAAGAGAAAAAGTTAATTTGAGATCCATGACTCCTCTGTTTCTTAAATCCATGAGTCTTCTCTTTCTTAAATCCAGACATAATGCAGAATGACTGAGCCTTAACTTTGCCCTGAAGTATGATACACAACAGCATAATGTTTCTCATGGAAGAAGTATCTCTGTCCTGTGGCACTAGCATGTAAAATTTAAATTATATGTACATTTAAGAAGATATTAATAGGTACCTTAAAAAAACAAGTGTCATGAAAATAGCATCACATACATGTTTTAAAACCCTTAACTGAAAGTGCAGTAAAGCACTTGCAGGAAGTCACTTTTACTTTCACAAAAGAATCTACAGCAGCAGCTGAACACACATTCAAAGCTGGCATCAAGAGGACAAGGTTTAGCCATGGATCACAGTTCCCAGGACAAAACCCACATCCTCATGGAATCCCAGTGTATTTCAGAAGTATCTCCCACCCCATTGCTAGCACATCACCCTCAGTACCCAGAGGTTTAAGGTACACCTAAGGAGACAGATCCCAAAAATGGAAATCCCTTTCAGCACTTACAAGAGCTGCAAGCAGCAGCTGCAGTTCACATGGAACCAACAGGACTCCCTTGTCCTCAAGGCAAAGGGAACAGGTACAGAACTCTAATAAATAACTGTTACTAAAATAACTCCTACAAAGGTGTCAGGTAAACCAGGGGCACTGAAAATGCAGGGAGGCACTTGCTGATTCAGGTATTTGGGTGCAAATCCCACAGCCCAAATGGCAGGTAAGGGAATAGCCCGGCTTTCCTGCCAGGACACCAGAAACCTCTCACAGCAGCTCTCCCCTCGGAATAAATGGTTCAATGTTGAGTCAGAAACCTTCAGAAATAGAGCTTTGAGATTATAATTTTCACATTCCCTTGGCTAAGGTGTTGCTCTAAAAAGAAACTGCTGAAGAGAAATCTATCATTGAATTAAAAATTCGGGGCAGGTAAGTTCCATGCAGAATGTCTATGTATTTAAGAGACCCATTTATCCCATGCAGTTATATTTCTCCCTGATCTTCCTTTTCTTTGCATGAAATTGTATTTAGAATTAATAGGATTTAGAATTATATTTAGAATTACATAGTCAACACTGTACAGCTGTGTCCATCTTTTTAAGATGCTTTATAAACCAATTTTTCCAAAGATTTCTCAGCAATCTGAGTTAGATATGGATTTTTTTCTCCCATATTGCAATTCTACAGACATTTGGATTAAAAAAAAATGCTTAAACAAAATTAAGCTTAAAAAAGTACCTGTTAATGACAACCATTTGCTTAATGGCAGTTGTTCAGCCAGAGCAGAAGGAGACTGCTTACATCTGCCAACAGAAACCATTTGTAAAAATTAGTCTGGTAAACCACCACACATAAATCCATGGAAAATCAATGCCCATGGTTTCTATTAGGAAGTAGCAATGAATTATTCCTTATCCAAGAAGTAAAATAAGCTGCTTTTTTTTTTTTTCCAGCTGCAAAATTCTGGAGGCCAGATCCAAACTCTTTATCAGTGAACTCCTCAGTAACTCCTGTGGGCTTCGGGTGACACCGTTTGCCTGTCCTTAATCTTGTCAACAAATTCCATCGTATCCTTCGGAGAAAATCCTGCCGTTGCTTTAAGTATGTCTAATCCATAAGGACAAAGCTTTAACGAGTTTCTAAATTTGTATCTTAAGAAGTAAAATAAAATAAAATTAGAAAAAACCCTTGTGACCTAGAATCTGTTCCGAAGCACTGCTCATCGCTTCACTCCATGGTGAGGTCTCAAGATGGGATTTATCCCACATTCATGAGAAAGAGGCAGAAAGCAGGGAAGTTTCCAGTGCTTCAGAGATGATTTTCATATCCCTCAAAAGACACCAAGGGGGCCACACTCTGCACACCCCCTGTCACTGGGGAAGTGCCACCTCACCTCCCTGCAGGTGTGTGTGTGTGTCTGGCAGCACGATACCATCTCTGCATGAGAGAGCGGTTTCAGTAAAAACAAGGAGTCCAATAATGGAGAGATGGAGGAGGCCCCCGGGAACAGCAGGAGATTTCTCGATTCTCACTCTCCATCCCTCAGGTGGTTTAATAAAGGGCAGGATATTGAGCATGGCAAAATGAAAGAGATAAAATTCATAAGAACTTCTTGTGTTCCACAGAGTTTGTTTATAATTTGGCAGTTGTGTAATTTAAAAGAATTGAGCAGCACTTCCCATGCAGACTTTATCAACCTGAGAGCAATAACATCCTCGCCTGTTACCTGGGATTTATTACACTTCCAGCAAAATGACAGAGGAAAGCCAACACCAACCTTTCACCTGTTTCTAGTCAAGAATTTAAATTCCTTCAAATGACCCAAATCTATACCCTGTAGGAAACTGCAAGGCAAAATCATTTACTTAGTTCCTTTAATTTAATTTTTCATTTCAATCTATTCACTTAGATAAATTAAGGCTGGTAAACAGGTAAGGGAATGGAAGACAAGTGAGTGTAAAATAGATGGAGTTCTAGACAAGGCACTTCTTCCTTTTTGGTCCTGTGGCCTCTTCCCTGCTTGATCCTGGTGCATTTGTAGGAAGGAATGCCTTTGCTCTCATTTGCAGACACTGGTGGAGGGCTCCTCCCTTGTTTCATATTTTATTTCTACTCAACCTCTTCCCTGACTGCTCAGTCACATTTTTGCATAGAGGTTTGTGTATATCTTTAGAATGCAATCTGTGTGGTGTTATGTCTGCACATCTAGCCTAAACAAATCTCTACTTGCAAACTCCCTTAATTATAACCATCCACTGCACTAAAATAAGGCACAGTGTTTAAAATCACAGCATCCTCAGGGTGAGCTCACTTGAGTGCAAGTCAAACCATTCACACCACCTGCATCTACACTGCTAATGCAGGCAGGATCTGCATGGAGGGATCCCCTCCAAACGAGCACAGCTCTGACCCTGATCTATTCAAAAATTAAGTCATGCAAACAATTGATGGGGTAGGACTTGAGAATGAAATGAAGTTTCAGTATAAAAGGGTAAAGGTAGCGTTTAAGTGGACAGCTCAAGTTAGTGTTGCAGCGCACAGGAGTTGGCACACTGAGCTGCAGCCAGATTGCTCTGTCACTCATGAGTTCCCAATACCCACACTTCAGTCTTTTTTCTACTATGAATTACTTCTAAGTATCAAATTTTATTTATATATTCAAACAAAATATTCATTTCTTTCACTACTTTTGAATTTCCTGCTACCATATTTCATAGAGCATCTCCTACATTTTCTAAAAGTACAATAAAGCTTCAATCTGTCTTTTGCAGTTACTTCATTGTTTATATATTTTCACTTTTTCCACTGCCTCTCCTCAGAGATTAAAAAGTCTTTTCCCTCACCAATTAATTCTTTTTCTGTCCCCAAGGAAGAGATGACTAGAGCTTCACTTATTAACAATGAAGCTTATACAAAACACACACATATGTATTTGGACTGAGAAAATACAATTACTTGATATCAAATTCTAGTGGAATTGGACTAATTTATGATATTCAAGTAAGTTGACCTCGAGTAAGTTTGTTTTGCTGTGGGATGCATCTTGAGGAAGTTTGTTTTCCCAGGCATGACTCACTTCCTAAGCAAACACCATCCATAGTGTGGTTTGACTCCCAGAGCCATTGGAATCTTTTGCTGAAAAAGTGACAGAAGGACAAATATTTGAGATGTCCTCTGGGGAAAACCTCTGTTCGATCACTACTTTAACTGGGGTTTTCTTCCTGATCTCACTCACACCTTGATTGTGAATTCTGCAGATGCTCCCTTTGTTCACTTTAAATGTCACTCTCTTTTCATGTCCCAACCATTTTTTTAAGGGCAGTTTTTCTTAGCCACTAAAAGGGCATTTGAAGGCATAACAGAAGTCTAACATTTTCAGCTCCAGTCCTGCACTGTGTCAATTTAATCCCATCACTTACCTGAAAGTGTTTTTATTCTCCTTCTTTTGGAATTTACAGACATATGGCAGTAGTTGTCTAGAGGCAGAAAGAGGTGACACGTGGCATGAGCTTAGAGCAAGCTAAGGAAAATTAACAGGCAGAATGCGTGGGTTTTCACTGGAGGTAACAGAGTTAAATATAGAACTGAAGTGTCCCAAATACAATAGCAGCACTATCCACATGGGTGCATGTGCTATAAATACCTGGTTTTCTGCTGGCAGACCCCAGGTGAGGAGCAGGACTCCTCCCCAGCTGAAATGCCAGTGTTTCCTCAGTGATGCCCACAGGAGACAGCAGTAGGAGCACACAGCAGCAAGGGACCAGCAGCTCCCACTCACCTACAAAGTCAATACTTTGTTGACAGCAAAAAACACTTTCTGGGTGAACTTGCAGGTATATATTTCCCTGGTTGCTCTTACACTGGTTCAGCAAGAGCCCAGGGAACAGGGCTTCGGGACCTGCTCCTGCACTCTAGTGAAGAGCAAAATGAACAGTGATGAAATTAGAGAAAGGAGATTTAGTCTTCATAGATATGAAGATATTTGCTTCCTTTTCTTTAACAAAATTATTCCAAAATCAGAGTAAGGACCACCTCACAGTCAGGGTTTATACAAGCTCACGTACCTGTCACACGTATTTTCAGGTGCAAATCACATGCAGAGCAATACAGAAGCTCTCGTAAGTCTGAGGTGTTTAACCCCATCTGCATCACACCCTCACTTATTTGAAGTTAACACAAAACTGCTCTACCCACCCAGATCCCTACAGAGTCCAAGCTGCAGCTGAGAGAGAGGCTCAAACATAAGAAACACACCCAGCCCATCAAATGTAAAATGATGGATATCCTCTTTTAACTGATGCCTCTTCATGAGATTTTTCCTTTACCTTCTCAGGAAATACTGAAAAATCTATCATCTTTTAATAAGCTTTAGTTTTAAGCCTTTAAGAAACAAAAGTGAAAATCAGTGGTGTTAATGTGTGAGCACAGTAAAAATAACGACAGATAAAAATCCCTATAAAAGTGAAATACAGCTTATTCTGCTTGCAGCTTTATATACAGCTTGCATTTCTTCCTAAAGCTTCAGCAAAGGCCAGGAGACAGACTATTTATCAGAAAACCATCAAGCTGGAATTTCACATCAGGCTAAAGAGATCCCAGCTGAGCTGTTTACTTCTAAATAAAAGAACCCACAAAGTATGGTATGGAGCTTGAATTCCTTTGGAACCCCGAAGCTGAATGGTCAGACCCAGAAAACTCCATTCACAGTTTAATTCATCTTATTTTTGAAGTTCTGCTCCACCTGGTAACCAGATCCACTGTGTATTGCACAGCTTTAGCCAAATCCATATCATGAATTACATAAAAGACTGGCTGAGCTTATCAGGTAGAATGGACTATTTTATTAAGCAGTTAAGTCAGGGTATGGAAGGAAGATGGAAAAGAAAAACTTCTGCATCACTGGGGTGGCCACTATCCAAATCTTTGCAGCTTTCCGAAGAGCTGTCATTTTTTGATGTCATGTATGAAATGCCTTGAAGATCTGAAAATGAAGCCAAATTCTCCATCAGTCAGAAGTCCTTTGCATTATGCCACGTTAAACTAGTTTGGCATCTCATTCCTCCCAATTTTATACTTTTACCTGGTGATTTGGAACACCCACACAAACCCACTCCCATTCCCTGTGGCTGCAGGGGGGTGGTTGCAGGGGGTCACGTTCACAAGGTCCTTCTCTTGTAAGAGAGAAGGAAAAAGAAAGGAGTGATTTAATTTTCACAACTCTGTGGTCAGGAGCCATTTTCTTCCCTCCTCATTACAGTGTTTTTATATTTTTGCTAAAACTCTTTTGGGGAGAAAAAAGAAAATGAAAGGAACAAGATGTATTAAGATGCATAAATAGCTAAACAAAAAATCTCTGTATTCCAGCTGTTACTAAATCAGATTAAACCAGCTCCTGCAGTCAGGCCCACCTCTTACTGAGGAAAGAAGTGAAGAAATGGCTGAGAAAAGAACTGGCCTCAAGAAAGGCATCATTATTATTTTCTTTCCACTTCAAAACCTTAAACATATTCAGTCTCCCTTGATTTCATCAAGATGCTGCCTAGACAAGTAAAAATAGTGTCAGCACCAAGACTACTTGCACTGCAACATATTCGTGGCCACTTTGCTCCTGATCTATCCCTCCTGACACAACATCCAGAGCATCACTGTGGCTTAGCATCAGGCTGTGGCACTCGGCATCTGACGCTGCAGCCACTGCCAAGCTGTGGGATGGAACATGTCTCCACGAGGAATCCCCCCAGCCCGGTCCTCTGCAGGAGAAGGTGACTCCTGACCAGAGCGCTCCTCTCCCACACTCTGACATGGAACATGTTTCTAGGGCCTGCACACTCAGCAGAACTCAGAGCAGCCCTGATGTGAATTCAGTTCTGCTGTTCTGCAACCTCTATTTTCCCTTTGAAACAGTTACTATTTATGTGTTCTATCAGATAAAAACACCCCCAGCACATCCCAGTGCTTCCTGCCTTTCTCCCCTTTTCTTGGCTCTGGTACAACATCTTTAAAACTTGACACCAAACTTGCTTATTGTTTTAACCGCTCATTGCATTAAGTGAAAGGAATACTGCCTAGAAACTATACAGTGCCCTTTCTCCCTATCCTTCTGTCCTTCAGAGAATTTTCTCATTCCTGCTGACACTGCCCACCTGCAAAACCTCAGCTGGCGGGAAGGATTTCAGTTTGCTTTCTCTAAGGAAAAAAATATTAAAAATATAAGAAACAAACCACGCCATTAAACAGATTGCCTTACTCATTAGTAAGGCAAACATTTGGAGGTTTTCATTTCATTCATGTATAAGACTTTCCCTTCTGTTCCCTCTGGATTAAAACCAAAACTTTTACCACAGCAGGTACAGAGGGACTACAACTTCACACTCTCACGGACTTGGTTGAAATTTGTCCTGGATTTCCAATATAAGGCATTCATTCCTTCTCTACTATTTTTTTACCATTTATTTCAACCGGGAAAAGCTAATACAGTGCAAAGCGGGCATGTAATACCAAGTGCAATATATCCTTAGGGAGGCATCAAATCCAAATTCTGCCTTGGGACATGAGGACAAATCTTCTGCAAGTGTACCAGACAGAGAGAGAGAGAACCTTATCAAGATTTAGCCAAGATCACAAAGCCCGAGTCATCTGAATTTCCAGAACCAGAAGCTGGAATGATGCCTGTGGCTTTAGGAAATACAGTCAATCTCCTTTCCCTGCTTTTCAAGAGTCTAAACCAGACTATGAATCCTTCAGCGTTTTCTATTCCAAAGTTTTATCCTGTTTTGAGACCATCTCTCATTCCTTGCTGACTGACAACACTCAGCTTTTTAGAAGTTTTCATTCTAATTAATTATATTCCAAAAAGTAGTATTTTTTATGCATATGATGTTCTTGGCCAAAGACTGTTTTACCCCCTTTCCTATCCTGAAGAACCATTTTTGCTCACTAAATATCCAGGAAAGGGACACTTGTACCAGCACTGAAACACACAGCATCCCTCTAACATAAAAATGAAGCCCAGCCTGCCATCTGTTCGCTCTGTCACATCTCACACTTCCTGAAAAAGAGAAGTTTGATCATCACCCATCAAGACTTTGATAGAATGACCACAGGCTCCTTTCCCAGGGATAGTAACAAGCTGTGGGTTCTCTTCTGTCAGCACCCATGAGGTATTTTAAACTCACAATGAGATTCAGAATTATGCTAATTTTTCCCATTGCTCATAATAATAATAATACAAAGGTTTATTGTTTCTGTTGACAGGAAAGTGAGGAACACACCATGGAGACAGAAAACAAACTGAAGCACTATTTGCAAAAGAAATCAGTAAAATGTGTTTTAGCACTGAAAGCAAAGCCAAGGCTGAGAAGTGCTGAAAGTTCATGCCCTGAGAACCTGGAAGGGTAAGACAGAACACCTCAAGGAGATGTCGGAAGCCTCTTCCAGAGAAACAGCAAACAGGGCTCAGTTTGGCCAGGTTTGTTCTGTCCTGCCCAAGCAGGACTACACAGCACCACTCCAGTCATGTGAGGATCATTTCAGAGAGCTACAAAAAGCCCACAGAGGTTTGGCTGCTGAGGAAGACAAATAAAAATATTTTTTACCTAAGATAAATTTCTCCAATACAAAAAAATTTTCCATAGCAGAAGTTTGATGACTTCACATTTCAGACATCAATAATTTGAAATCACTATTGTATGACTACCTTGAGCATAAAGCCTAGTCCTTGAAAACAAACCCATGTCTCCCACAACATCATTTATTTTTCACATTTTTTCCAGGGGTGAAGACTGAGTGCCAATAGCCCTTTAAGGAAACTCTCTTAGCCACAGTTGTTCGTCAGACAGTCTGGCCAGATTTAGGGATGAAAATCCAAACACGGATCATTCTGATAAATCCAAGATGACAGATAACAAAACAGGGAGATGTAGAAAGAATATGATGATTGATTTTTACCAAACAGAACATTCCCTGGATTGTTGCACTGCAGGGTTTGGGGTCTGTAATGTATAGAGGAGTTGTGAGCAGCTCCAAGTCTGAGGACTAGTCCCCTGATACTTATTTACTTCACCAGCCATGAAGGCCAAAAAACTGGTTTATAGATCATCAAATTCTTTAGCACTGAAGTTTCTGATGATGTGTAAGGAAGCGCAAGGAAAACAGAATTTCCAAGAGAGAAAACAAGTCAGAGAAGGGAGTTGTTCCACAGAATGGAAATTATTCTTCTTGACATAGTCCTGGACCATTCCCACCCCCAGCAGACATTTTTGATTATAATTAAATCTATTTTATCTACCAAAAACTTTAAAACTGAAGAGTGGCAGGGACAAGGGGCAAAGAGATTATGTAAGGATGGTTATGATAAAGAGAATAAACAGGTGCTGTGATGAGAGAAGAGAACGTGAATCAGCTTCAGGACTCATAGGGGGATACAGGGGTTGTTTTTGCTTGGAGCACACAGCAGCATTGCACAGCGGCTCCTGACAAAAAGTGAATGGTTATTCCACCACCAATGTTTGCAGACAGCCTTGGAAGAACTTTCAAGCTCTTGGTATTTCAAAGAGCAAGTAGAAAGAATCTCAGCTTAATATTTCAACCTTTATCCTCACAGTATTTATGACTGACTCAAAAGATAATGGTTTTTCCATCACAAGCACACCTGTGCTCTTTCCAGAGGTTAAAAATCCAGGTAACGATCCAGACTGACCCTGCTCAGCTTTCAAATGCTGAGAAGAGCCTTGCTTGCAAAAGTACAGCTTCTTTCCTTTTAAATAAAAAAAGGATTAAATGAAACACCAAGTCTTTGCTTTTGTCAGCTAAGACACTGCTGAGCCCTCGTGTCACCCCAGACCTGCACAAGAGCCCGAGCCTAAAGGAGGATTATGAAACAACCGCTCACAAAGCAAAGTCATCAGCTCACCTCAGCTCTGTAAGGACCTATAAAATTTCACCTAAGTCCAACATTTAGTTGTTATGGAGACTGTCAGAGCACATATCCTACGTTGCCTAAGTCCCTGCACCTCGGAAGTGCAGCTGACACTGATGGTTCCAGCAGCAGACACAAACAGCCCTGGAGGCCGATGCTGCCAAACCGAGCTGCTCTTTGCTGTGGCAGGACTCTGGCTGAGCTGCTCACCTACAGTGCCCATCAGCAGCTCAGCTTATGCACCCAACATTTCCAAAATGAAACCTCCAGGACAGGCTAGTATGTGAACGTATATTTTTACACAGCCCTGAGTGCAAGGAACCCACTGGGGTAGCAGCACAGGTTTTTTCAAACCCCCAACAGTGCAAGAGGCAGACCCAAGGCTTGATCGCACCAGAAGAAACCCTAAAACTCCGTGTCATGGGGTGCTTGTGCTCCAGAGAGACAACTACAGCACATGTAATCATTTTCCTTGCCTCTAACACACCCCTCCCCTCTCCATCTTCTGCTGGATGGATCCTCCTCTCAGTTTTCTACGGCTAATCTTCTGCCTGAGCAGGTTTTTCTCCACAGAAGCTAAAGGGTAAAAGCAGATACAAGACTGGGAGCTGAAAACTCCCCTGGCTGAGCGAGCCCTGCTGTGGGCATTTCCCCATGAGTGGACTCCCGGTGCCTGGGGTTCCAAACTGAGGGCTGTCAGCTGGGATCAGCCCAGGGACTGCCGCAGGGAACGAAGGACCATGCACAGAGGGATGATCCATACACTGGAGCTTCACTCAGTCCCCTGAGAGCTTTGCAGAGTAAAACCAGTAATTTGATAAGGAACTAGAATAAAGTGAGCTATAAGCGTCTTGTGCAGCACAAACTGATGTTACATTAGGTTTGTAAAACATCTCATGGGGTAAAGGGGGGTGGTGTAAAATGCACAACCTTAAAATCTCTCATAGCTAAATTTTGAATTTGGTTTTTTTCTTTTCAATTACGTTTATCAATCATACAAGGTTCCAGGGGGTAAAAACAATGAATAATCCACTCAAAATTAATTCTGCACCTTGGTTCTACAGTTTTGAAGGTAATAAATCATCAATCACCAGCACAGGACCACAACATCTATTTCATGCATGAAGCAGCACTTTATCATGGTAAATTTAGCTGTGTCTCATTAAACTGACTGCAGTCTCTGGCCAGCCAGTAAAACCTGAATAGGTTTTCACATTCTATTCCTCAGAGCTCAAAATAAATCACAAGTTTCAGCCTCACATACCTACGTGATCTTTAGAAAACGAATTAACCATTGCCACTACTGAACAGTGCGGAGTTAGTCCGAGCAGCAAAATTTCAAGGAGAATCTTTCCTCAGCCTCCATGACTCCATAACAATCATATTAGAGATCTAAAAGTTAATTTAGTCTCCATGCAGTCAAGTAGATTTTGTTTGTTTATTTGTGGTGGGTTTTGTTTGGGTTGGGGCCTTTTGGAGTGCCAGTGAATTAGTCTGTACCAAGAGAAAAGCACAGTCACAGGCAAACAAGGTGGCACACCCCTTTCCTCCAGAAATCAATGGCAATATTTCTACAAGAGGATCAAACTGTGTATGATCAATTTCTCATTCAAACTCATTTCTTCTTCCCACTAAAAATGAAATTAAAGCCAAATCCCTCTGTCCCTTCTCCCCATGGTTTACTGGCCATGCTTTTCCACCTCTTTTAATGTTGTAAAATATGTTCTACATGTGGCCAGCTGTGCCAAGGTTTTATTCCAACCCCACCTGCTTCCTTCACTGCATTCACACTGATTTTTCATACTTTAATTATGGAGGGAAGCAAAGGCTTAAGGAAGGAGTTGACTATTAAGCATGAAACATATGCTCCTGTGAAAATAAAATCAAGATGATCATTGTGTGAATGGTTCTTTGCAGCAAGATAAACTTCCTCTCTCCCTCTGATATTCCATTTTTCATCAAAATGGGGTTGAACAAGCTGGGAACTGTACTTTGGAACTACTCTTGTGATCTGCCAATCCCCAGCACCCCAAGTGTTGAAAGGTCAATTGTTGCTCCTGGCAATCCTAATTCTTATTCCTGCTTCAAGGACTCTACTCCGGGCAGGAAAACAGGCTCAACAATCCTAGCTCAGTATTTTCTTGTTTCTATTTCAAATCTCTCTCCTGCATCTGTAAGAAATAACTTAGGATATGAGTGTATAGGGATTTTTCTTTTTTACACCTTTAGTGAAGGGGGCAACTATGTAAGATGTTGTTTTGGTTCAAGAGATGGATGGATGAGAAAATCTCATGTTAAGATACATTCAGTGAATGATTTACCCTCAAGATTCTGGGCTTACCATTGCACCATGTTTGTTCCTGTGATGGCCACAGGAATCATTGCAGCACAGCAGAACTTCATCCAAAGGTTCCACTGTCCTGTGATTCACCCTCTCCACAATTTAACACCATCATGTTCCTCCATTTAGTTCCATTTTTCAGTGAAATGCTTTAAAAAATTCCTTGAGTTAAGAGGAAAAAAGCTCCAAATCACACCCAAGATCACAGAGTAATTGTGATTTTTAATTATCAGTGACTAAAATCTGCATTTCCTCAAGGAGAACAGCCATCAGCCTACCATTATCTCTTTAGCAAACTCTGCTGGCCCTCAGCTGTTACCAGAGTGATGTCAAAAAACCAATTCCAATCTCCAGAAAAGTAATCACAGATTGTCACAAAACCGCCTGAGTGCTACTGACACAAAGTTCTCCTCTGAAGCATTAGACAGAGCCTGTGCTCAGCAAAGATGGCTCTCAGACTTCCATGCTATTAATTTATGGCAGAGAGCAAGGCTGATTTCCTGCCCTCAGTACAGTAATGGATTGGAAACACTTGTATTAATTCTATTTTCTCTCTTATTGTTGCATCTCTGACAAACTGCACATTTGAATATTGAGCTTATTAGTACAGCTACAGAATAAGCCCTGTATCACCCACAGTGCACCTCCCTGCACTGACCTATCCCTTGGGAACAGACTTGGAATTTTCCACCAAGAGATTCACATTCAACCTGGAGCCTTGCACAGGAGCATGGAAGGAATGCAGTGTGGTGATTTGTGAATGAATGTAGCCCACAGCTGAATCTTTCCCTAAAAAGCACGTATTACCTTACAGTGAAATTGGAAATCTAAAAACCTTCCCTGATAAACATTTTGACTCTTCATAAACGCCCTGAAAATGGAATGGATGGATGGATGGATGGATGGATGGATGGATGGATGGATGGATGGCTGTTCCTAAGCAACTGCACATGATCAATTTCTGCTTTCAAACCAGTAAGGCAATTTCATATTAGCCTGTGCAATTAAAAACAAACCTATTTCTTTTCTGAGTAATCTTCCAGGAAAGTTTTCAATCCCACAGTACCTTTGATTCATGTTAAATTTATCAGAATTTCCATTTAGACAAACTGAGAGATTAAAGGTACTTCAGGCTATAGTTAGAAATAGTCCTAAGGCTAAACCTAAGCATTACAAATTATTCAATACAGCTTTCAAACATTCTACCTTTGTAAGGCTATTTAGCTAAGTTCCTTGACAATGCTGAAAACAAAAAAAAAAACCTCAAAACTCATTGGATCAAAAATTTGCAGTTTAACATGTTAGTTATAAGGTGCTTTCTACCTACGTAACATAGGATTAAATGACTACTGAGCAATTCATGGCAGCCTTTGTAACTGAAGTTAATTCACTGCTTTTACTTTAATTAATCTGATCCCATAATAGGTGTACAGATGGATAGTCCTATTTGTGCAGCTGAGTGAGCATTTTGTAGTTGAATTAAAATGAGACAAGTGGTCCACTAAATGAGCTGCTATCCTGTATGGCCACATATCAAATGAACCATCAGATTCTTCCCCATTCACTTCATCTGGGATCTTTCTCCAAGCCCCAAAGCACAGGCACCTGTAGGAACTTCACAGTGCCATAAACTTCAAACAGCTGCTAGGCAGGGACTAACAAGGGGAACCAGGAGGAGTTCCAAGATCCCTGTCTCACTTTGAATAATAAATCACCCACTATCAAAATTAAATCAAGGAAAAAACCCTAGAATTGTAGGTTTTAATTTCACAATAGATTTTTAGTTGGTTTTCCAATGTAATTGCTTTTTCACCAGCAATAATAATCAAAGGACTCATAGTAACCACTTTCACAAATCGTTAAGATTAATTTAGTAAAAGCGGACAGAAAAAATATTTTGCCTTCTCCTTTTTTAATAGGAAAGCTCAGATTCAGCAGCAGACTTCAACTAACACAGACTATTGACTGATACTGTGGCAGCAGTCATTTTAAAAATTAAATACTCCATAATGAAAACTTTCTGCCTTCCAGCACATGAGGGAAGAACCCTGCTTTATAGAGAACTCTGGTAGAGGAGGGGAGGCCACACAAAAAGAAATTCACATTTGTAGACTATCAGCTGCCAGGACTGCCAAAGCTCTATTCCCACTCATGAGGAAAGACTGGCAGGAGCTCCTCCAAGTGCTCAAGACACCAAAAGCCATGGGGAGCTCCAAGGTGCCATGGAAATAGAAATCCTGAGCAGCCCCTGGGAGCTGGTCAGCACCAGCAGCACCACGATGGTCACGTCACCATGGCTGGCACTGTAATAAGTGTCCTGTTTCTCACCTGGCAGGAGAGTGAGGTGGGCAAGATACCCAACTGATACCTGTGACTGACTGAAAAACTACACAGTCATTAACAAATCCCTTCCGTCGCTGTACTCAGCACCCACAAACAAGTGATATATGCGGTCATTACCCACAGCTTTTCCTACCATTTCAAACTTGGAAATGCTGGAGCTCTGTTTATCATGTAATCTAATTCTGCTCTCCCACACTTTCTTTTTTGGGAAGCAGGAATACTGTTCAAAAATGGCAAATTCACCAAAATCCAACTTTGGGTAACTGGATTAGGACATTTTCCCTTTCTCAGAGTCCTTCTAACATTTTTGTGTTTTTAGTTCTTCACTTTATAACCTATGCACTCCTAGATATAACTCTGAATCTGTCTGACCTCATCTACTTTCTTCTTCTCAAAAAAACCCCTCAGAAACTATTTTCTGAGCAACTCTATTGTCTGTGCTCAGCAGGGTGTGACTCCAAACCTTCAGCATCAAACACAGCCTGCTCTCATTACAGCTACAAAAACTACCTCCACATCTGAGTGATGTTTCCCTAGAGATGGCAATCAGTCCTGAATCCAGTTGCAGGAGAAAGGAGATCCTGTTCAGTCCATCCTTCTCCTGCCTTTCCGCTTCCAGCAATTGTGCCTTTGCTGCTCCATCTGTGATCCCACAGGGGGAGAGAGCTCTGTCCCCCAGGCACAACTGGGCCAGCTCCTCCTCTCCTGGAGCCTGGAGATGCTTCATCCCTGCAGCGTTTTCCAGGGTACCTGGCTTGTGAAGAGCTTCAGACTTGGCTCAGCATGTCCAAGGCGGCAGAGAGGGAGCCTGGCACGCTGCCCCTGGAATGCATTTCCCACTGCTGTGTAAGAAGGGTTTTAGATCTGCATCATCCCCGAGATATGTATCTTTATACATTTCTGAATACGTTTATTTAACAGGCCAACTAGCCTCTCACTAATCATCTCTCATGCTGGGTAACAGTCTAGCAATGTAGACAAAAATATACAGAATATTCCGGTTATTCCATTCCTCTGACTCTTCTGGCTATGCCACACTCAGGAACATTTCCAGTCTCCCTTCATTGTATATAGATGAATGTGCTGCTGTTTTACATTTTTTAATGCATGCTCCTGGCTCAAGCTTCCCATGGCTCAGGCATAAGGAACACCATCACTTGGGAAGCGTGTTCAGCAGACTGAACACAAACTGAGATGTAACCAGCTCCCATCTGAGGATTCTGGACACTGTGTTAGAGCATTCTATGTCTACTGACTGCCAGTGATAGCCCAAGAGTTCAGCTTAAAAATAAAACTACTGCTTTGACCCTTTCCAAATAACTGGGATGTGTTTCGATAAATTGTTTTACTTTCTTTATACTATTATCACTATTTCTTAATACCCCCTTTGTATTTCTAACTACTTACTGCTCATTTTTCTTATTCAGGGTTCAGAGTTTAATTTCTTGACCTACATCCATTAAAAATTTGCAATTATAAAAACGTGATAATCCCATTAAGTAGCTATAAAATCAGTTAAATACAGTAGGAATGTTTTTACAGGAGAAAATTATATGGCTCTGCAGAAAATTTTACAAGCAAAGATATTTAGACAAGTGCTACCTCAGAAGTAGCACCATATGTTCCTGTACTTCAGCATAAAAGACAAAATGTCTGCAAAATGAAAAGCAATGAATTTTTTCCAAAAGTTACTGCCACAAGGATTTAAAATATACACTTATTTCAAGTACCAAATAATCAGAGCAATCTAATTAGGAAGGAGATAATTAAAAGACTAACAGGTTGCTAAAGCATGCTCAGGACACAACCTGGTGTTTGCTCTGGTTTGTAATTAAGATTAAAATAGTAGCAGTACTAATGTCTCTTTAATCTCTGCCCAGGTCTGAAACATTAAACTGCAGTCAGAGCACATTTCAGCTGAGAAGGGCCATTAAGGACTCGCTGCCTGGCACGGCAGGAAGCTGCCGTAATTGCAGGAACTTTGTGCTCCCAACCAGGATTGTTGCTGCAGTCCTGTCAGCGCATCCCCCTGGCCGGGAACGTCTCGGCTGTCATCCCGGGATTCCGATCCCAGCTCCCCACGGCGTGTACACCGCTGGGGAGCTTTGGAGCCTGCCCCGAGTCCTGAGCGGGGCCATTCACAAACGCTTCTCGAACTGACTCTGCTGCAGTGACTTTGCACAGGAAACCTCCGGCTTTTGGCAGGCAGGGACAACCTTTCCCCAGTACTCCCTTGAACACAGCCCCGGCTTCACAGGACTTCGAGCAAACATTTCAGCCCGCAGTGTTTGACAGAGAGCAGCAGCCACCTACCTGCTAGAAAGGAGTCTGCCGGCGCTCAGCCAGCACAGCTCCGGTTCCCGAGTTCCTCCCCTCCACATCTGCCAAGTCACAGATGTTCAGCCTGAGCCTCGTCATGGAGATTTATATCTGCTAAGCTCCGCTTCCCCCCCTTCCTGGCACAGTCACAACATGCCACACTGTTGATGGATGCTGAGAGCCAGACGACCATCTTGCCAAAATACTGTGTTCTCATTTTTTTTAAGCTCAAGAATGTTCATTTTCAAATTTTATTCTGATGGAGGATGAACACTCGTTCGGATTGTACCAGTTAGCAGCCTGAAATCCCCAGCAGATAGCTGACCATGCCTCTGATTGGTACTAGCATCTTAATTTCCCAGATCAAGACAACTACAGCTACACAACTACTCTGCAACAGTAAAAACAGGCCACAAGAAACAAGACAGAAAACAGAGCTTCCTCTAGTAAAGCTATCACAGCCCTTCAGGTGTGGATTCATTGTAAATCACTTTATGTGCCAGGACACCTTTAAGCAGCCCTGTAAATGCAAAAGGTACATTAACAGCTTCTAATAGCACTGCTGCACACACAAAAGAGAATTAAAAATAGCTTTGTTTCCCACTAGCACAATTCAGGAAGGAAGGAAACATTGCCTTAAAAGTTGATTTTGACAGGAAACACATTGAAAATGTTTGCCTCAAGCTGATTGTTCATAAAAGTGTTTTCTAGGCACGTGAGTAACTTCAGCCCCAGTTTTTACACCATGCTGAAAACAGACTAATCTAAGAATGAAGCTGTTAGAAACCAGGCATGATGCAATGGAATAATCAGTAGCTAAACCTCAGGAAACCTGCATTAGTTGGTGGCTGATTAGTCCTGTCTTGTCTTTTGTTTAGCTCACGGTTCTTAATACATAGGTGATGATGACAATATTTGTGTGGTTGGTAAATTGTTTCAGAAGTATTGATAAGAGCTGCAAGTGGGAACCAGGCACTGCTGACAGGTGTAGGCATTTGCTGAGGGTAACAGCTCACCCACAGCTCTTTAGACACATCAAGGTCTCACCATCATAAAGATATTTTTTCTGACTTGGCTGCCACCAGGAGAGCGTTCACACATGTAAATCGATGTTCCACACATCGATGCTATCCCAGCCCACACAAAGGAGCTCTCTAGGGCTAGAGCTCTGTGAGTTAATCCAGCCAAGCTCTCTGGGCAGAGCTGCTTTCTCTCCTCAGTCACACAGGACCAGCCCCTAAGCCTCTGTAGGCTCAAACTCCAGCATTACAAGTTGGAGCAAGGACAGGACTTTCCAATGGCTTTCCACAGCAAGCAAGGGAGCAAAGGAAAACAACAAGGTCCTCCTCTCCCCTAGGAACCCCAGTCCCACCTCTGAGGTCACAGAGTTGCTCTGGACCTTTCAGAAGCTCACAGGACTCCACAGAACTCAGAAAGCTTCTGCAGCATGAACCAGAGTAGAAGGGTTTGGGCCTCAAAACGACAGACACTGCAAAGGCAATTTCCAGAAGAGGCATAAATGTTGTTAACCTGATGACCAATATGTTACAGATTTTCAGTCTTTCCCTCTGATGATGAACTCAGCAAATAACACCAAGGTTGTGGGTTCAATCCCCATACAGGCCATTTACTGAAGAGTTGGACTCGATGATCCTTGTGGGCCCCTTCCAACTCAGAATAAGCTGTGAATCTGCAAAAATATATGTCACTGAACATTTATTTTGCTGGCTTTCAGATCTGACATATGCTTGGGTTTGGGCTTTTCAACATTTGGCTTTGTGTTCAGAGGGTGAAGTGTTCTGCACAACATATACATAAAAACACATGTTCACAAAATCAGAGCAAAATGGGATCCAAGGTCTGATTACCCCCTCATCTGATGAGCTCTCCCCAAAATCCCACAGCTCCACACAGTCTCAAGCCCAGCTGATTGGTTTGCTCTCAGGGCACACCTTTCATGGTGTGGAGAATAAACACTGATGGAGCTGGACATGGACAGATCCACAGATGACGAGCCAGCATCATGCCAAGCCAAGGTCTATAACCTCATCCACCCCTGGACCTCTACAGCTCTGAGTTGGCTCAAGCCCTCAATTAGAAATTGAATCCTGAATTTGGATTACTAAAGGGATGGTGCTCAGAAACAGGAAAGAACTGTGCCCGCAGTTTGTAGGTCGAAGATGTACTTCTGATTTACACCATTAAAATACAGAAATCTATGTTTGCTGAAATTTATCTCTTTATGTTTGCAACAGGTGTCTCTGGCTAAACTGCGACTGTGCTCAGCTGATGAGACTTCTGGAGCAGTGAAGAAACTCTCCCAAAGAACCATTCCCACTGTGTTTCCACAAATATAATGGGACAAATGTGGCACTTGAGCCCCATATCAATAGTTATATGAGCTGAGGAGCAAACCGAACAGCTGGTTCAGTCACCATCTAACTCTCCTGACACCTGAGGACTGCACTGATGGGCAAAGCCACAGCCCAGTGAGCCTCAGTGTTTGGCATGAAAACGCTCCTGGTTCCCTGGGAAACAGCATTTCCTAATAAACAGAATGCAAACACTATCCGGGTTTTTCTCATTCCAGGGAGTAAAAAACCTACTAGTAACTTTTGTCTTTCATTACAGATCCCTTCCTAAGATTTTCCAGAGCCTCTCTGCTTCCTGTGCATCATGATGTGTTTCTGAGCAGCACTGCAAGAACAAATAAATCAAAATCTAACAAAACTGGGGAGGCATTTAAAGCACTTAAGTTTTAAATTTGAGAACAAGTGTCACTTGATTGTATCTTTGCAGTCATCACCCTGTTTCCCCTGCAACAAGGACAAGGAATATCCAAAAATCTTACATTAGGTTTAAGTGACATGCAGGATTAATATCTAACATCAATTGACTGAAAAATACATGTGCTAAGGGCAGCTCTAGTAAGCATGAAGCAGACACAGACAAGGTTTGCTGCATTTAAACTAGATCTTTCCAGTGATAAATTCAACAGTATTTTGCTCTCAACACCAACAGAAATTGTGTCTCATTCAAACATTCTTCACCAATCCTTCAAATATCCATTTTCCAAAGTGACACTGGAATCAACTGTTGGTTTGGTTAGTTGAAAAAATGAAATAAAATACAAACATCACGAAACAGGAAAGGCGGAATAGAATATGTTGCCCAGGGAACTGACTTCTGGATCCAGGGCCTGAAGGACACATTTCCAGGTGGCAGTTGATAAGTAAATACACTTTAATTTGGATTGCTGTAGGGTTATCATGAAAGTGGATCAAGCAAGCCCTTTCACGCTACATCTCCCTTTGGAGTTCCCCAGCCACCTTTTCAGGATTCCATGGATACAACTGGATGCATTTCCAGTATTTGTGATCAATATAAGGAGCGAACACCGTCCAACTCGTTCTTGACAAATCCAGGATGAAGGAGTGACTTGACAGGATAGAACTCTGGGATCCAGGCTTCCAAGATAGTCTGATCTGTCATTTCCATGTTGCTGGGGAATCCAGCAATTCATTTTTATCAGATTGAAAATATATATATATATATATAAAATCAAAAAATCTTCCCATTTTATTACGTTCACAGAGAAGGTAAAACACACAAATCCCAATGCCTTCACGCTGAAATTAGGATTTGTTTTAATAAAAACTCAGGATCTTTAGTCCTCATAGTTCTCCAAAATATTTGCACATGCTACAGTTGTAAGTGGTCAAAATGCAGCATTCAGCAATATAGATTGTAGTGCAGACCAGGCAGCAAGTTCCAACAACAGGAATAAATGAAAGAGTTCTTAGCATCTGTACCTGGAGGAAACATAGATTTGGATCTTCTGCTGTTCAGTTAACACTGAAGAGCCTTTGGTCTTGGTGGTTGGAGAGCTGGTTAGGAAAAAATCATTGTTGGAATGCTTTCTTGTCATGTTTTCTTTATGGACTTAGTGACACTGCAAAAACCTAAAATTCAATATTTAACTTCAGGTTAAAAAAATTTCTAAAATGGACACCAGCAAACAAGATGAATGACAGTGACAGACAAGCAACTTCATTCAGAGCACTGCATGAGCACAGATATTTATGCATCTTGTTCTGTCTGGACATCCTGTTTCCATGCAAGTCAAGTGCCAACAAGGAGTGAAGTGCTCAAATCCTTGGAAGGATCTGAGTCAATTTTCAGGTTCTGCCTCACAGCATTCATGTGTTTGTGCTTGATATATTCATCTGCCTTCAGTGAGATGTTCTTTTTGTTTCTCATAATCCAACACTATTTTTAGAGGCTCATCTTAATGTCCTCAGTAATGTTTTCAGACCACAAAAGTCATAAGATGGATTTTGAACACCATTAAAGTTTGTTCACTGTAAACCAACAACAGACTCAGAAGCCAAGAGGGGATGTGGGTCAGCAATCAATGCTTTCTCCAGGCTTATCTGCACTTGGCCTAAGTGGGAGCTTATCACGGAGTGATGGATCAGCCTTGTACCCTTTGTAGAAAGCACGGATATTTTCCTTTGAATCCAAGCCACAGCTACAGGCTCCACAGCTGATCAAGGCAAATGTTCACAGCTCGCAGGAGCTTAAAGAGATGCAGTGAAAGAAATCTAGTGAGTTTTGAGGTCAAACATTTGAAGGAGCTATCTCACTACTGATCAGATTAGAGGTGTTTAATATTACAGGCATAAAGGCTCTGGAATAATTTGTGTAACCTTGAGGACATACCAAAATGGAGACCTTTAGCAGACATCCCATATTGTTGGTTACCACACAGCTCACTGGGCTTTTTCAGCTATGACACACCTTTTACTCTTGACAGTGCTTGAACACTGCTGTGTTTCATTGGTCACTTAATTTATTATATAAACTTTTACAAACCAGTAAAGTTCACATTAATCATGCAAATAAAAAATAAAGGGTAGAAGAAGCACCTATTTGCTGAACTACACAGGTCCAGAGCTGCTGGCCTCTTCACTCCCCATGAATGTTACAGAAACAATGCAAATATGCCTGAAATTTTATAGCAGAAATTATGAGTAGAACTAAGACTATTTTTTATTCACAGGCTTCACAGAACTGTTAATCTTTTAAGACAGCCTAGCTCAAGATAGTAGCTTTCCCATTCACAATCAATATATCTGCACACACTTCTATGATGTGCACCAAATGCTTGTGGACACATCTCAGCTCACAATCCTGACCCTTTTCTGTGTGCTTTGCAGAATTAAAGGCACTTAAAAAATACATTTACATCCCACTAAATGTGCACAAAGTAATATCATTACTGCTTTTTTTAAAGACAACTTTAGTTTATGTCCTTCACCCCCATGTTATACTTGTATAACTCATTCCCTCTCAAATAGATTATTGTACTGTTTTCTGCGTTAAGAAAAATTCAAAGCTATGTTTCAGTCCTAGCTGATTTTCTTCACAGAGACCACCCTTTAACCAGTGAAGAAGCACAGGCAGACAAGATTTACATCAAGATCATGACCTGAAGATAATTCTCAGTGCTCCCTCAGTAACTATATATCTGTGCATATGACAATATGACCCATGATAAGCTGCGCTTCAGTTTACTAATTAAGACATGACTTACTAGCTCAGAAGCCAATGAATTTTCATTGCCAGAGTCATTTTCTTATGTACACAAGACTTTATTATACCTCATTAAATACCCTGTAATTTGGAAAGCCTCGATGTCCCTTACTCCTGTCAACATCCATGCATTTCATGTATGTGGCAGTACAAAATCTGAACCCCACACTCTTCCCTAACTCTTAACCCATTGAGCTTCAACCCCTGCACAGCCTGCAACAGCTCACCATTGTTAACATCATAACAAAATTTAAAAAACAAGAAAATCCCATTAATAGGTGAACAGAAGAGACAGGACATTCTGACTGGCACACAATATACATTACAAGGTTGAATTTCTTAAACAAGCAGCACTTACCAAAAGTTACTGAATATTCTGACTGCATTATAAGTGCCAGGGTTCAGAGAATTTAGTTTAATCACTGATGTTTTTAAAGCCATATTTTACTGTTATAAACTCACAACACGAGCCCCAAAAGCTGTGTGAAGAACTGATACACAAGGTCTTGAGCTCAGGTTAAAGATACTCTCTCTAAGTAAGGACTCAGACAAGGCTTTAATGTGAGGACTCATCATTCTAGCCCTAAGAAAAACAAAATAACACACAAATGTGCCCACTTATTTCAGGAAGACAACACTAACAGCCATGCAAACACTTGATGAGCTCTCTCAGGTAAAGGCAAATGGCTTACACCTTGACCCAATCACCATGAAAAAGAAATAAGCTTCTCTATTGTTTCCTGCACACACCAAAGCAAACTCCCACTCACTACTCAGAAAATACATTGTTTTTCAAAAAAGCAGAATGAAATAAAGAAACCAGAAGAAAGATGAGTATGTCAGCTCCATCCCAGGTGTACCAGTACTACAGTCAGAGGGTGGGAACAGGCGTTGTTGGCTTGCAGGATGTTTGTGGGGACACCGGTACCGGTGCTGTGATTGATCAGCAGCCCCTCCCTCCTGGAGCTGCGGAGTCACTGTCAGGGAAGTTCCAGCAGACACTCCGTACACGAGAGATGGCCGCGCATCTCCAGTTACAGAGCCAGCACAGCCCCTCCTCTCCAGCCCGGTTAAACGCTCGGGAGGGAGGGACGGGCACTGCTCACGGGGCTGCAGGGAGTCACTGCACGGGGGGTTGCTGTGGGAACTGCGGGGCCGGTTCCCAAATCCCTGGCAGCCCCAGTCCCTCCCAGCTCATTAACACCCCCCTCACAGAGTAACAGGGACCTTGCTCTCAGAGAAACGAGGTACACTGGCAATGGCTTAAAGGTAATGTCTCTATTCCCTACTCTGCCCCTGCTTCCATCAAAGAACGGCTGAATTAGCACCAAGTCCTTACTACAAAACGGAGTCTCCTGTGTAACAGAATATGCAGCCTAAGGGAGAAAGGAAAAGGCATAAAACTTGGAAGCAGTGACTTCCCAGAAGGTGCTGGGGTGTTCTCAGTCCCGCAGCAGGAGGGGCTGTGCAGCTGAGCGCCCCCTGCACATCTCACTGCAGCCAGCAGTGCCACAGCACCAAACAGCAAACCCCCGCCCCCGACACCTGTCTGCCACTTGGATCAGCCATGGAACTGGGCAGGAATCTGTGCTGAACATCCAGACAACCCTGTGAAACCAGGCCAGTCTCCGCATAAGGAGAGGCATCACTCTGCCATTAACATATCAAGAGTTTTGCTGGAAGGATGATCCACCACACACTAAAACATTCAAATTGAAACGATTCGTCAATGAAGTTAAGGACATGTCATTATAAACCTCTCCCAAAAGCCCTACAACATGGGTTTGTAGTACGTTCATTGTTTTGGTATTACAAAGCACATTTTCAACATGATAAATCACTCCACAAAAAACCAAGTTGGGTAATAAATGCAGCATGCTGCAGTCACATCCATATTCACATCTCATGCCCCAGTTCTCTTACAATGTGTAATAGCTAAAACCAATTTACAAGTTTGACACCAAACCTACAGAGCTCAGTTGAAAGACTCTGATTGACATAACGTTTCAGAGCTCCACACTTCAAAAATAAATACCTGAAATAAACACTAGCTCACTTCATACTAGCAAGGAAAAAAAATCTACTGATCCTTGTAGTCCTGTGAAAAGTAAGAAATGCTGCCTCAAGCTCCCAGTGGCAGATGTGCAGTCGTAGGAGCCACCAGGAAAGGTCAAATCACACACAGAGTGCTATACAGTGCCATTAATGACAGCCAGATTATTTGCATTTCAACTTTAAGAAACGTAACATGTAACATACATTGAAACATGACATCATCCCACTCCTTGGCCACTAAATGGGAGCTGTTTTCACAAAGAGGGTATCCGTTAACTCAGTAACATTACTGTGAGTTTCTCTCTATGGAGTCATACTGCAGTTTCCCCTTCTTACTCAGTGCAGTGTTTTCTAATGTAATTTTCCTTCTCAGAAGTGCATTTATAAGAGAAAGTGTCCAAAATTTAGGTTGAGTCTCTGTTTAGCCTACAAACACCTTTGCTCAAGGAGAGGTAATGCTGCATTCGTTCTGTAAGAGCCCCCACACCTCCAGCAGTACAGGAGGTGTTAGTCAGCAGTTTGACTTCTCTTCATTAATAACCTCAGCAGGAAGCAAGAAGAACACATGAAAGCCTTTGGATACCTTCCTTTCACACAAAAGTCAAAGCTCAGTAAAACAAAGGACTTCTAAAAATAGAAAGTTGAAAATAAATCGCTTAGATTAAAAAACCAACACTTAGACTGCAAATGCTGCAAAGCAGATCAATTTATAGAGGCACTTACACCCCAGATATCTGTGTCAGAGCTAAACTGTCATGTATTCCTCTAGGTTGCATTAATGCTCTCTTCAAAATGTTTTTACTGCTGGTATTTTCTCATCTAATTTCAGCAATCTTTCTATCACAAATACCTCTCATTACCCAGAACATTTAGGTGTGATTACAGCAAAAGATTGTTATCATGTTTTATTTGGTTAAAACCTCTAGAATTAAATACATGTGTTTTCAATTAACAGGCACCAAGCCAAATTTAGCTCTCCCATCACATTTTCTGTCACTCCAAAGGCTGAGGACACTCATTTCAGAAAGATATGTAGGAGAACCATGAAGTAGAGGGTTTTTTTAAAGCCTTATAAATCTTATAAATGAAAGCTGACATGTCATACAAGAAAAAATACCAAGATCAAACCTTTGAGCATAGAAAATGAGAAGAATTATGAAAGGAAATGTTACCACCTCATCCTTTATTCCTTCAGCTGTGCCTGTGAGCTAGAGGCTGAGGTAACTTCCCGCATAGCTTAAAACATGCATGAAGCCCCAATGATTAATGCATAAACACATCCTGCAAAGCAGCTACAGCTGCACATCATATTCCTGATGGCATTGTAATATTATACCGCAACTGCTCTGACTGCAGCTCCAGTTTGTCAGGAACCTGCAAACTTTAATCCATCCCACACACTTTTATATACAGCCCAAGTTCTGGGAGAGATAACCACACTCTGGAATCCACTGCTTCCCGGTGGTCACCAAGTGCTGACAGGATCACAAATCCAGGTAAATGGGAGCTGGTAGAAGCTCCCGTTTCTCCAGGAATAGCTGGGCTGGTCACAAACATGCTTCCAGTTAGGAATACCAGTTCCAGGTAGAGAGTACAGCACTTTTTGAATGAGGTTTGACATCATGCAGAGGAATAACTTCTCTTGGACATGATTCAGAGTCCAGTTCAGACCAAGGAAGATGGGACAGGCTTGTACTGAGTCTGGTGAATTCTGACTACATAATTAAAATGTTTTATTTTATTCCTTTAAATATCAAAACATGTTTGTCTTTGCCATTCATCACTTAGGGTCACCAACACTTCACTCTTGCTGCTCACTCAACAGTCCACAAGAACTACAATAAGTTTAGAATCACACTGCAAGCTCATGACACCAATATGCAAACATCTGCTATCTAGAGATACTCCAAATTTGAAAACTTCCACCAATGTGATATAATATACTTACTGCATGATTTTGGGATCCCAATCAAAATATTGTCCTTTTGTATTGATCATCAGCCTTTAGGGTCAGGTTTCCAGGCCATTTCCTAACTCCCATTGTCACAATTTCAGCATTCCTTACGACAAGATCAGGATTTTTATCACTTACACTCAGCTGGCAGGGTCAGGTATACACAGAACATGTAATTTAAGGTTTACACATTACTTTCACAACAACAACAAATTATAATGGCCAGCACTTCTACCACTTCCATATTAACTGTTCCCCACAACTTTACAGTAGCTCACAAAATCAAAACACAAAATACCCAGAAGGATTTAGCCTTGCTGTGAAGGCCAAGTATTTCCCTGAAGTTTAAAGCCTTTTCTTCACAGCAGAGCTGTCAAGAGTTTTACCAAGTTTGATCAAGGTCAGACAGATGTCAGAATTAAACCTCAAGCTTGCATCAAATTACATAAATATGAAAGAAGAGGTTTGACAACTTTCTGGTGAGAGAATTGTCAAACCAAAGAGGACTTCTCTGTAAAAGTGATTATATAAAGCACAGGGCAGGCAAAGCTCTGATTAAAGTCAATAAAGAGCCTCCCAAAGCACCAGCTACCCTCTCCAGCACCTTGTGGCCAGAGTCCAAACTTTTGACAGCTGAAATATACTGTACAAAGTATGCCAGTCAACTCAGGAATAAAGTAACCACTGCTTTCACTGCACTGTTAGGAATATGGTTCTTAACAAGCCTACTGGGGGGGGGGGAACCCAAAAAACAAACCAAAAAACCAGAAAGCCTACAGTGCTGGCAGCAGACAAACCATATCTTCCTTCACCTGTGAGTTTTAAAAAGACATACTTAAAACTTTAGATCACCTTCCTCCATAACCTGTGATGGACTGATGAACATCATGGGTGCAAGAAACACGTCATTTTTAGGAAGCCTGGTTCCATACTTCATGCTACTTACAGCAAGGTCAATTTTAAACAGAAAGAACTGAATGGAAAAAGAAATACAGCACTTAATGGAAGTTATGAAAGACCAACTTTAATAATTTCTGTATTACACATCTTCACATATTTGTCACACACTCACCTTATTGATCATTTTAAAATCTTTAAAAAGAGAAGTCTCTACACTTACCATGTTTGGGTTGGTCAGCCCTGTCAAAACTACACCTTTCACTGAAAATAATGTGCATTTTCCCCTGCAGAGAGGGGTTAGCTGAAGGCATTGTGCAAGTTAATCCCAATAGGTAAGGGGACCAGCGTGACAAACGCTGAAGACAGCACTCATCTCACAAGCAGATCCAACAAGTGGTCACTTCTACTGATGCCAACACAGCTTCTCACAGCTGTTTATGAAATGGAAACACATGAACTCCACCCAAGACAATATGCTAAAGCAAAATCATCACTTTCTGCAGAGCTTGACTGCAAATCTAAATGTAAAGGTCTGAGAAAAGGGTTCTCAACTAGGACACTAACTGCCTTCATGAGAACATCTCTAAGCACATGGAAAAACCAAAAGGCTGCAGGCTATAGAAATTCTGGTAAATCAAGAAGAGTTATTTCTACAGCAGAGTAGGATGTTTGAACTTTAAAACTTTCAAAATAACAAAATACTTACATTATGAGTCTCCTAAAACAAGTAATTTATTTCCATCAGTGAGGATGCACAGCTCTTAAAAACTAGGCATGTTTATTGGAAACCTTTCTAAAAGGCAGCAATAACAACAGCAAAGAAACCCCTTCTGATCTTCCTAAATTTTTAATTCGTTGGGATTAAAAATATGCAAACTCAAGGCTTTGAAAAGCTTTAGGAGCTATCAGATTCATTTCTATTGAGCCTACTCTTCATCTGAGGTCTTTTCCAAAGTTTATGAAGCCTTCAATCAATAAACAGGAAATTTTAAAATCTTTAAAGCTACAGACAAGGTAGATTAAGAAGGTGGAAATGAAATTGGAGACATTCTTCTCTACTCTGCTGACTCAGATATAGGCAGGACAAGAAACATAATGCAATTCCTCCCTTATGCAAACACAAATCCACCTAGGGACAAACAGTTTGCATCTACCGACCACAGAGCAGGGTCAGGGCCAAGAGCTTCTCCTCGATACCTTACACCAACACTCAAAATGCACTTTTCCCCTACCTCTTTAACCTACCCCACCCCTGCTGGATGGACAAACAGGGATACTCCAATTAAATCATCTGCTAAAGGAATAATGCTGACACCACTCATTGCCTTCCCTTTCACATCAAACATCATTGCTGCTCCAGAAATAGTTGAAATAGCACTGAAACTACCTTAGCAATTTTCAAAGTGAGCTTTCACTACAAGTATTGACCCACCATTCATTCCGTTGTACAAACTCCTGTGGTGAGGGGACAGCTCGTCTGTCACTTGTCTCCTGAGGGTACCTTCTCTGCTGCCTGCGCTGAGGTGTTTGAGATGCTCTGGGCTCCCTCCATAGTGTTGTTTGAGATGCTCCGGGCTCGTACCCCTCACCTTGTGCAGGTGCTCTGTACTTCCACTCAGCGTGTGCTTTTGAAGGTGATCTGGGCTGCCACCGCTGTGCTTTTGATGCTCAGGGCTACCACCAGGCCTCTGCTTTTGAAAGTGTTCGGGGCTACTACTCAAAACATGCTTTGGGATAGTTTCTGGACTGCTGCTGCTGTGCTTTTGTTGTTCAGGTACTTTGACAATGGTTTTGTGATGTTCAGGGCTCGGCCCTTTCAGGTGATGGTCAGGACTGCCAGAACCCCTGGGCTTCTGCAGGTGCTCTGGGCTGATACTTCTGTGTTTCTGATGCTCAGGGCTTCCTTCCCCCCGAGGTTTTTGCAGGTGCTCTGGACTGGTGCTTGGGTGGTGCTTATGATGGTCTGGGCTGTCTGTGCTCCCCGTGCTGGAAGTGCTGCTGCCATCCCCAACATCTCTGATGTAGGCGCTGGTGGCAGTCAGCTGGCACAGGCTGATCTGGCTGTCGATAGAGCTCCGGCTGCCTGCTCCTCCACTCTTCTCCTCATCCAGCAACACACACAACTCCTTCAGCTCCAGGTTCTCCTTAACCACTTCTTCCTGCCTCACTTCCAGCTCCTTCAGCTTCTGCAGGTATAAGGCCACCTCCTTGTGCATAACACTGGCGCTGTACCTGCCCAGCCTCTGCCACTCACGGGACACCCTCTTGCCCTTCTGCCGGTCGTCGTCCAGGAAGCAGCAAAGGTCCCTCAGTTCCTGGTTATCTTCCTGCAGCTTCTGGTTGATGTCCTTTAAAAGAAAGATTATAATGACAGAGAAGTGTCTAAAGGAATTGATGCTATACTGTTACACAGGCTAGTGGACAGCACTGCTGCAAACTCATATTTAAGCACTCCAGTGAGGCATAAATAATTCCATGTGTAGATCTGGCACATTGTAACAGCACCATGCTTCAAGCAAACAAAGCTGCTGTCCAGCAAAAATTGCCCTTAGCTTGGAGCTAATTTCTAACTTCTGATACAGCAGAAAAGTTTCAGGTGCTTAATTAATTTTCACGCTAAATATCAGAGTAATTTAGCTCCCAAATTGGGCAAAATTGTAAGTGCTCTCATGATGATCTCGCTCCCTTGAGAAATATTCACCTGTGAGTTATTGCTAAATGAAACTGCAAGGTACATCAGAAATTGTAATGTTTTTTAAATAATTATTAACATTTATACTCCCTGTCCCTAAAGCATAATCACATATAAAGATGACCATTTTAGAGATTTTTTAAAAATTGGGGTTTGTTGGATTTTGATTCTGACTGGCATAAAAAAACCTTGTCAATCATCACTTAACCAGGATTGCTTCAACCACTCTGAAATGAAATAATCTGCTTAAATAGATTTTTCACTCCTAACAAAATGAAGTACATGATTCTATACTCTTCCCTAAGTAAGGAATAGCCTGAGGCAAATGCTCTGAAGTAAAAATGTTCAGGGTATATTACTACAGCAGAATAAAAACATTTTCAGTATTTTATCCTTCTAGTTTGGATTTATGACCATAGTTCTCTTTCTCCCATCATCTACATATTCATTCCTTCTTATGTATGATATTACAAGTAGAGATCAGCCACACTTGTTAAAAACTTTGTCTTATGGAAAAACCTGTTTCCTAAGAAAAGGAAGCTTTTGTAACTCCCCTGGATTTGGGTACATGAATGCCTCTGTGTGTCTGATTTTTGCCTCAAAATAACTTGGAATTTGAACAAACTCAACCTGTATTTGACAATGAAAAAAAAAAACTCAGTGAGGCTCTGTCCTTAAAACCCTCTGCTAGTGAGACATGTTTGAGATGATCCCACAGTGGAATAAAAAAGTTGTGGAAGTCCACAATTCCTCAGTCAGAAGGAGGAGGCACCATCCAGCTGGTCATTCTTACTCATGGAGCAGTTATTTCACACAGGACAAAGGAGGGAGATTTCCAGACACCGACATGGGGCTCAAAAAACCTCCTTCTCCCAGATGCTTTTTTAAAGTTTCAGCTGAGGCATCTGAACAAAAGACGGAAGTCAAACAAGACTTAAGGAGTTTGAATTGAGGGAGGAATTTGTCACTCCTTCCTACAAATCTTAAGTGTGTTTGCTCAGTTATCTGGAAGATGCATAAATCCATATGATGTCACACTTTTGCCCATAATTGGTAGAAAGATGCTATTGTTGTAACTGAACTTGCATTTAAAATAAAAGCTTCAGTTCTACTAAATAGTATCATGAATGGGTCTTTTTTACCCTCAGACACCATCAAAGGGACACACATACTCACACTTTGCAGAACACAAAAACTTGGGAGGCAGGGACTGTCTTCCCTCACGAGATTTTTATTTTATGCCACACTAATACCAAAGACACTTTCTTAGTAATTCTCTCATTTAAAGCCATTCTACAAGTGAAGAACTCCCTTCTAATGCACTTTTCTGTAATAATTCAAAAGCCCATATTGCATGTCTGTCTTTTCTCTCCTTCCCTCCAACCTCACCTCACTGAAGGAATTTCCTGAAAATTCTCAAAACAAGCCAGAAACTGTCTTGTAGTCCTGCCTACTTTAAGGTAACTTAGGTCTATAATCCACAAGCAAGGCAATGCTCTGTAAATAGCCACACTTCCTTCCCAGTCCTCAGAACAGGAAAGGAGGCATTAGAGACTAAGCTTCTCATCCACTAAGAGAGTGAAATTAAGAAGGGATAAGCCATTACAGACTTGGTCTGCCTCTGACTGCAGCCTGCACAAGAACACAACTGAGAGTGGTTTGATCAGAGATGCATTACCAGATGTCTTTTTCAAACAATAAGTTAGGGATTGGTTGTGATCATCCCAAACCCGAGTCCAAGGGTTTACCATCACCTGCCACATGCTGCACTGCATCCTGGAAATGACCAACTCTCTCCAGCAGCCTACCAGCCTGCCTGACAGACTAAGTCGCCTGAAAATAGTGACAGAAAACAGTGTGAGCTACACAAAACCTTATTTCTCGTGCACTTCAGGTAGGATCATCTAACCTTACTCAAAACCAAGGAAGTCTAACACAAAGGTGACAAGACTTCAGCGTTTTTATCAACCCAGAAGAATACTGGGGCAGAGCATAAACCAGCTGTGTCCCACAGCCTGCTGAATAGCCGGTCATCCCAGCCGGACACTGGATTTTTAAGGGGACTCAAACGCTATTCACCCCAGTCCTCGTCCACTTTTCATGCGGTTCTCGGGAGCGGCTTCTCCCAGACCATCCACCTGACGAGATTGCTCCCGGCGGGACAGGCTGGGGACGGGAGACACCGCACAAACTTCGGGTCCCAACCTGCCCACCCCGCTACCTTCAAGCCGCGGATCTCGCCGAGGTGGAGCTGGAGGCGGCGGTTCACCTCGCGGATGAGGTTGCTGTGGTCCAGCATCGCGCTCATCTTCTCGGCCTCGGCGCGGCGGAGGCTGCGGATCAGCTCTTCCTTGCTCCACTTGAGCAGCTCCTCGTCCGACACCTTGGACAAGTCCTCGGCCGGCGCTGCCCCGCAACTTTCCGCCGTCACTTTGGACATGATGGTGGCCCGGCAGCCCGGGGGCACTCGTGGAGCCTCCCCGCGCTCCCGGGGCCGCCCCACCGCCGCCTCCGGGGAAAGGGCGAGCCGGGAGCCCGCGGGGTGCCCCCAGCTCCAGCGCTGGGCCGGGGGTAATGAGGGAAACGGCTTCTGCTCCCAGACAGCGGATCCTGGAAAAAAGGAGGAAAAGGAGGAGGAAAGGGTGTGGAGGAAGCCGGGCCACAGGCTGGGGAGCAAACTTCCCTCGTCGAGAAGGGGAAAAAAAAAGCAAAAAAAAAAAAAGCAAAAAAATACCTAGACAAAAGATCCCCAAGACAAGCCCGGCTCTTGCAACAGGTCAGCGCCGGCTGCGTGCGCGTGGTCCCCACCGCAGCGCCAGGGATGCGCGATGGCTGTCACGGTACCCCCCGCCCCTGGGCTGCGGGATGCACAGGAGGATGCGAAGTGCCGATGTCGCGCACCATGGCGGAGGGCAGGGCGGGCTGGCCGGGCGGCGGCGGAGCAGGAATGAGCGGGAAGCGGCGGGAAGGACGGAGCCGAGCGGGCGCTGCCGGCGCCAGTGGCGGGCGCGGAGCCGCTCGCGGCTTTTCAGC
>VYZT01026490.1:172069-262509 GCA_013400735.1 Pomatostomus ruficeps
GCGGGACGGACACACCTGCGGGACGGACACACCTGCGAGATGGACACACCTGCGGCCGGGACACACCTGCGGCCGGGACACACCTGCGGCAGCATCCCGGCCCTCCCGGCCCTTCGTCCCGGCCGGTGGCCGCCGCGCACCGTGGCACGGAGGCACAAACGCAGCCGCCCGCGCATCAATGCGATGCCTCCAGTGGGGCGGCTGGCGAGAGGTCACATTACATCACCGCCTGGCGGCACCGCCCCGGCGCTCCGCGCAGCTCGCAGGCACAGACAGGCTCACACCGAACCTCAGTGCAGCTCCTTACTCAAGCTGAAGGTCGCATGCCGTGAGCTAAGCCCCTCACAGGAATTAGGCTTGGGCTGCTCATACATCTTCCTTAAGAATATTCAGCCGCAGTGTAGCAAGAGACTCACATTCCCCAATTTGCTTAGAGATACAAAGATTCTGCATAAATCTGCCTTGCAGATGATTTGAGAATGAAACTTGATAATCCATTCATGCTGCTTAGAAAGAAAGATGAGACGACAGATCTCCAAGGCAGAAGTGGATGAACTGAAACTATTAGGCGAGTAATTGGTTGAATCCCTATTTTTCAATCACCAAGTTCCCCCTGAACAATCCCCCTGCGGGCAGAGAAAGCTGCCTCACTTAATGGGCCCTTACTACCTCCAGTTCTGCAATTTTAGAATTATGTAGGATTAAAGAAGATTTCTGGATCTTGGGGGGAAAATTAAGGTAGTTAATGCCAGCACTGGCAGATCATGAGATTGTAGCCCCATGAGCAGGTTTGGCTCTGCACAGGCAGCTGCAGAACCTGTGCCCTACCTGTCCCACGTCACTGTCCCAGCCGGCTCCCTTAGCATTTTCCTGCCAACGACAGAGACCCAGACCAACCAAGGACTATTTTCTGTTCTTAGTCCTATTTAAAAGTTTCTACAAGAATGGTTAAATGAAACACTGTTCCTTTGTTCTTACTGCTAGTCTTCTCCTTGAACTGCCAGCTGTACTTGACTCCCACAGGTCCAGGCTGCTGCTCAGGACACTCTGCCCCTCTTCCAAGGAATACCTGCGCCACAGGAGGGTGGCACATTGGCTCAGCTGCAGGAAGAACCCCAAAGCTCATCACTGTCAACAAGAACTCCAGCCAAGCACAGAGCTTTGCCGGCATGAAATCCCATTTCGTGAGCAGCACCAAGTATTGTGTGAAAATTTTATTTTCTCTGAAAACTCTATCACTCACTTAAATCCTCTGGGTTTTTTGGTTTTTTTTTTCCACTGCAAAGAATAAAGCTTGAGATAAAAGCATCTGGCCAGCCACAGCAAAAATACAGTAAAAGGCCATGAAAAGGAGCTGTCATCTTTTATGCCCAAATGTATTCCATTCTAATGTGACTGAAAAAGAACAGCTTGGGGAAAAGATAGCAATAAACAAAGGCACTTTTTTCCTTCTAATTCAGCAGTGTATGAGTTGAAAGGTCCCATGATAGTAGATTTTAAAAGTTCAAATTAATTGCTATCCATGAAATAAACAGTTAACTGAAAAATGTCCAAAAACTTTTTGATCCAAAAGCTTCAGGGAAGAGTGTCCACTTGCCTCAACGTTACCAGTGTTTCTCTGGAGCAGCATTTCACAGCTTTTGATCACGAGGTGCCATGGAAAGCACGGATCTGAGATGAACAGCTCCAGGGAACACCGTGTTCCCCACAAATATGAAACACCTCCACAGTGGTGTCTTCAGGAAGCACAGCTTTATTGTACAGGCACCAGTGAGATAGGGAAATTCGTGGAGTATGGCCACTGGAAGTAGTTTAAACTTCAAAAGTCTGGGACAAATGTAGCTCTAAAAATGGAAGTAAAAATGTATCAAGTGAAACTAATCTGGAACGTTTCTATAAGGAGAGCATCTAATTTCACATTCACCCAGGCTTGTGTAACAAGATCAAAACCAGAGTGGGAAGTGCAACATAATTATTCCCATCTCCAGGTAAGTTTCAAACTTTCCTTTTAGACAGTGCACCTCACTGCTGAAATGCCAAGTACCTCCTTACTCCTGGGCTGCAACCTCAGTGGTGAGGACCACAACTGCCCCAAAACAAACACTGTAATTTTCACATTAAAGCTGCATTTTTGCAATACTCCCCTGAATAATTCTCATCCACAGCCTGAAGTCAAGAGTCTGGGCAAATGAGTTTGGAGACTGCAGTGCTGGGATTGCTGCAGCCTCAGTCCAGTGGCAAGGGGGATAGCAGTCCCTGTCCATCCTTCCAGTTCTTTCACACCATGTGCCAAATGCCAGCAGCAATGTGCATCTGCAGCCAATTAAATCTCCATAGCTGACCACGGTTTGCCAGCTCGGTCACATTTTCACTCCTGTGTCCTGCTCACCCCTGGACATGCAGATACCCAGCAACTGTTGCTGGAAAATTATCTTGCTTATCTTCAAGGACTTGCTTTTCATTGCTGCTTGCAGACCCTCCAGTTCTTTATGTCTCTGACTGCTGGGCGGAGTCTCTAAGCATTCTTATAACCAATAATAATTATCTGATGATTTTAAAAACACTCTTGGACATTTCCAACGAGGCCCTAAAGCTGTTCAATACTCTCTGCCAAAAATATGTCATAGCAGAGTACTTGCCTAGCAGTCATTTTACACAAAGATGGCTAAACTGTTTTTGTTCAGACCTTCCAAACATACTTTTGAGAGGAGTTCAGACTTGAAAAATGTCATTCCCAAATTGGAAGGAAGTGGAGAGAGCTTTAAAAATGAAAAGTTGAAGTAATTTTAGTTACAGTTGTTTCTACATGTTCTCACCATCATTCATGCGTCTGTAGCTGACACCCAACACAGCATCCCCAACATCAGCTGCTCTCCAGTGCAGCCCATTCGTTCTCTGCCGGCTCAGCCTCTGTGCCTAGGCAGAGCTCCACACCTTCCCATCCCTAACCAAGGAGAGCTCCCCTTCCCTGCCTTCCCATCCTGTCCCTACAGAGCCTCTCTCCACCCCAGCAGCACCCCAGCCCTGCATCTCTTGCCTACACGTCTGGTCCATTATTCCCTCATTTGTGTTGTTGTCATCAGCTCTCCCTGTCCATCCATAGGTTAAAGTTCTCCTCAGCAGCTTTGCCAGCATGTTGGCAAAAACGCTTTTGCCTCATTTGGCTGGGTGGATCCCACCTCTTCCTAACAGTCCTAACACTCAAAGAGGGTCCCACGGTCACAAAAACCAGATCCCTGCTGTCAATGCCAGCTGTGCCAGCACTTACTGGCCACAGGATCCGTTCCGTCCTCCTCCAGTTCTTTCACCATCAGAGGATTCACTTTCCGACTCTGACTGCCACTCCTGTAGGCACTGTAGCAGCATAAATTAGCTAATGCATTTTACAATACAATATAGACCAACTTTTCCTAATGGAGTCTCCAGCAGTGTTCGCAGAGTGTTGGTACATATGAAAGTTAATAGTCTGATACCAGGCCATCCACACAGTATTTCCTACTTCATTGCATGCCCACTTCCATTGCACAAAGGATATTACGGATAATGCCATCTAGCTAAAGCTGGCCAGAAACAAAACCCTTCTGTACAGACACTTTTGTATTCAAAGCATTTACAGATGGAATCATCTTTTGCTCCTGACTTGACCACAGATAAAAGTAAACAGCCAACTTTGAGCAAATCAAACCAGGCAACATGTACTTTTCTCATCCCAGAAACACTTCTGAGAGAAAAAAAAGTTCATATATTTCCAGTTAGGAGAAAATGTAAGAGAAATCTAGAGAAAAATGTTTTCAAATTAACAATCTGAAGAGAGGGGGAAGTTCAGCTTGAATTAGTCATTGAGATTTTTAAAACTTCAGAAAGTTGCAACTTAAACCCCATTGTTTAATTACTTGTGGTAAATAGTTTCTATTTATTCTGTAAGAAAATTAACTAAATAAAAACTCCTTTCTTCTTGAAATTGTTGAAAAGTTTACCTCCATATTTCAAAATTCAGAAATTCTCACAAAGCAAAGTTTGTTGTCAACTTCTTCCTACTGCCACCTACACACCTCCCTCATGGGCCAGTGACCATGCAAGTGTGTGGTGAGCTGGATCAGCTTTGTGGGTCAATAAAAAAATGATGTTAAAATCTACCACTTATAAATAATGACTGTTTTTCCCATGGATGACTGCACTGCTGGGGCTCACAGAACCTGTATGGCATGCAAGGGAGGTGGAAGGAACACACAAGCCCAGGGATGGAGATGGAGCAAGCCCCTCCCTTCTGACAGAAGCCTGCATTTGGAGCAGACTAAACACACCCTGACTCAGGACACCACCAAAGATGCCCCAGAGGAGAGGAGTGGAGAGCAATGAGCATGTCCTGCCTGAGCTCAGGCAGTGCCTGTGGCTCAGCCAGACTTGCAGCTTTGACTTGGAATCTGTAATAGAATGAAAACTCCTGGAAGGTCTCACTTTGCTTTTCATTTCAATTGCAGACTTGTGTGTCCCTCCTCCAGGACAAACCCGGGCTCCCCAGGTCGTGGATTACTCACAGAAGTAAAGAAAAGATCTTTTTCTGAGGCAGGAAAAGGTACTGCCACTCCAACTGACAGGGAAATTGCTTCTGCAGGTGTTGGCCCATGCTCCTGAACCCGTCTGTTAATCTCAGTGAGGTTCATGTAAATGAACACGCTTTATCACTGCCCAAGGTTAAACAAGTGGGCTGATGGCTGATCCTTAGAGACAACATAAAATATGGAAACAGGCACCTTTCCAACTCAGCAGAAAACATTCCTGAGACAATAACTTAAAGGCATCCATAGATGTTAGAAGGAAATCGTTAATTATAACGTTTTTATGGGGTTGATTTTATCGTGGAGGGCTTGGCAACTTTTCTGCAGAGCTCACAGTTTGTTCTGGCTGGGATCCAACACAGACACATAACCAGAGCATCTGTGGGGTTGTTTTAATTGTGCTCCCGTTCATCATTTGGGTAACACTGGACTTTGCTTCCTGTTCATACTTAATTAGTGAGTTAATAAGGGGCCAGATGCTTCTTTCCACCATTGTTGATGGAAATAAAGTACATGCCCATGTGGGGGGAAGTGAGACAAGGTGCATGCCCTACAGCATCATCCTTTGCTTCCCCAGTCCTGGAAAAGTGGCAAATACTGGCACAGTATCTACAGAGACGAAGATGGAGACCTTCTGTCTTCCTCTAAGACATCAATAGAGCTTTAAGCATTTATAACACACTTAGTAAGCACAAGCATTGGAATGAGATTAAGGCATTATTGATACTTGTTAATAAAACCTTTTTACAAAAAGTGATTACTCGTTGCATTTTTTACAAAGCTATGTGTGCTTAAGTAAAACTAATCTACAACAGGACAGATCACCAATGGTTTGTAACACTTATTTTTCATTTAGAATCATCTTAGTTTATTAAAAAACATTTAAATCAGCCACCCATCCACTCATTCTAGCTGACTCATGGCTATGTGATGGCCTTTTATATCCAGCTCCTTCCTTGGTAGGGCAGGATTTTGTAAGTTTCAACAAATTTCCCAAAATTTTAGGTTTTGCCTGCAGTGACGTGGGCTCTGGTGTGAATTCAGTGGTTGTTCACCACTTACTTTGTCACAGACTGGTCTGTGACAAAGCCAGCCACACTGGTCTGTTGAAGAAGCCAATTTCTCCCTGTCTCTTGCTGCTTTACTGACAACTTCCACAGTGCAGCTCAGGGGGGAACAATTCCAGGGACTTCCAAATTATCCAAACTTTCTATCCTAGGGTTTTCACATCTTTACTAGGATTACCTATTTACAGAGAAGCAAAACTAGACTCTTTTGAAGATATCCCTAGAGTCACTTCAAATACTAGCCTAGTTTAAAAACACAAACAAAACCATTCATACTGCCAAGCATTGGTCCTCAAGTATAAAATTGGAAACCAAGTAATGAAAGCAAAGCCCAAAACCAAGGGACACCTACAGAAGACATTTGCACTAGTCCACATCAGTCTTATGTCCTCACTGCAACCCCAAGTCCATTTCAGCACTTCCCAAAGCCAGTGGCCAGGCCACAGCATCTGCTGCTTTCCAAAACGCCTGTTCTTGTTTGGGCTCCAGAGCCAGGACAGCAGCTCAGGAACAGCTGAGTTCCTGACAAGTTAACCTGCAAAGCTGCACTGTCAGCCCTAACCCAGGCTTCATCTGAGGGCTGTTTAGTTCTGTACAGCTCCTGCTGCAAGAAAGAATTCCAAGACAAAAGCCCTTTAACTTTTAGATAATAAAAAGCAGCAGGAGTGACACAACCTCTCCAGCAGATGTGGCTGTGATAACATTCATTTCCTTTATACCAGTTGCAGCTCTGATAATTCCAATTTCCTTATCCTGTTCTTGAAAATAGGGTGCTTTTTTCCATTCTTTTTTAATTAAAAAACAAACAAACAAAAGGAAAAGAACAGAAGAAAAACACAACAGCAGCAACAACAAAACCCTTCAGTGTTTAGGCTCCCATGAAGTGAAGCATTCAGTGCTTATCTAATGGAACATGGCACTTCCTACTGAGTGCATTCCCTGTCCTGCTACAGCAGTTTAAAAACAACTGCAATATTTCTTAGGGTTTATATCCCACATCTGAGCAAACCCTGGGTCTCCAGCCCACAGCAATTCCTCACAAGGCTCTGGTGGAACATGGCAATAACACAGGTGAAAGAGCCGGCACTCAGAGCCCTTTGGGCTCATTCACAATGTCAGTGAGAGGACCCAGTGAACACAAAGTCTGCCCAGGACAGCAGACACCTTTTGCCAAATTTTTTTTTTTTTTTAATCACTATTTGCAGATTATTTTTGATGAGAAAAACAAGAGAAGTTGCCAGAACAGAAGAGTTAATGATACAGGAGTAAAACTATCACAATGCCTAGTGGAGTTGCAAGTTTTAGCTGGAACTAAAGCCCAGCTGGATCTAAAGTCATTGCCTTCACAACCATTGGAAACTACGTGACTGTAGAAGGAAGCTGCCTGCTAATAGATACACTGTGCACTTGCTCCAGCCCTGTGCAGACACCACTGGCTCCAGAAATTCATTCATTATCAGCTCTGACAATGCCATTCAGGACGGAATAAGGACTGCAGTGTATTACCCACACCGAGTTTTATTTATTTATTTGTACTGCAATAGCATCTGAGACCTCCAGCCATGGAGCGGGACCCCTTGGAGCTGGGGCTATAGAACCACTAAAGGAGAGGACTGTCCTCAATATAGTCCATAAAAAGACAGTGCTCCTCGAATTTTCAAGATACACCTTCAAACCTCTGGTTCCTGCAAAGGAAAGAGGCAGAATTAGTTAAATCTGAGTGTCCCATTTAATATATGGGTATTTCTCACTGTAAACCTGCACTCACATTAAACTAAGGAAGGAACAAACCACAACTTTATTGTCAGCTCAGCAAACAGTAATCAACTGAACATTTACCATCATGTCACACAGTAAGACTTTGAAGTTCTTCACTGGTTTGGGGCCATTGAAATATGCACATACATATCAATGTATGCAGTCCCCCACTCGGAAGGAAGGTACACAGTAATTGGAAAGGCAGCTCATGAGGTTATTGAATGAACAACAATCCCCACAGATCACCTTCCTCTGCAACTTTCATCTACAGGAATGCACTCGTTAGTTATTCTGCTGATTCCTCTCAGCGGGAAAAATCCATTAAATATTTAATTAGGCTGTGTTCAATATATTAGGTAAGTGAACTACTCTATCTAGTGCTAACTTACATTACATACTGCATCATTACAACACCGTGCTGCAATGATATGCACATTATGGGAGATTTTGTTCTACTTGCTTATGAACAGGAACAGCAAAACAAAAAGGAACACCCAAATCAGGATTTCTATTCTCAGCATTGCCCTTTGAGCTATTATTACTTAATCAATTCCAGAGGAGATGCAAGAACTCTGGAAACTGGGCATTGGAGTGAGGGGTTTTGGGGCTTGTTTGGGTTTTTAAGCGGAGTAGGAATTCATTGGTAGAGAAAATCCCTGTGTATGGCTTGCACAGCCACAGGCATGACAGACCAGAGTGGACATTCTAAACTGAATGAAACAGAGCTAAAACAGAGAGGGGGCAACTTAGCAATTCCAAGAAATAAGATTTAATCTAAGTAAAGCACAAAACCATTCCTTGAGAACAGCCAGCAAAATCCTGCTGACCTCAGTCACTTCCCAGCAATTTGGGATGACACACCTCATAATGTTTGGAACACACAGGGAGAGGAAAGAGAAGCACATTGCTGTACATTTTGTCACAACTGAGGTATGAAAAATGCCAAGGGCAAGTGGTTCTGAAAATAAACCGGTAGGCTGCAGTTGAAACAATTGTTTCCAACAAAGAAATATTAGATGCCAAAAACCCTAACCCCCAATTTTCAGGGGATGAGCATCTTCTCAGTTTGTAACATTAGATAAACAATATGCACAAAGATCTTTGCATAGGAAACTCTTGCAACTTCAGCACCATGGGAAACAAAGGAAGATCTAACCCAGAAATGGGATTCCCTAGGCTGACTCAGCCAATGTTCTTCAAGGCTAAATAACAGACTGTAACTTTCTGATATCTGTGGATAGGGACAATTGGGTTAAATCCTGAAGGACTGGGGATATGATGCCTCTGCATAAGACCCCAGAACTGACTAACAGAAAGTTACGATTAAAAAAGGAAACAAACTTCACTAATTTTTAATAGGAATTCAGTGCTATGGAGGCAGAGATCAGTTAGATGCTTTAGAATTTGTCCCCAAACTCTCTGTCTCCAATACATGGTTTTCCATTATTTGTAAGGAGTGCTGGACTCATACCCTGCTCAAGTACTTCCTACCAGCCTTCATCCTCATCTCTTTTTAAAAGCAGAATGACATTTGCATAGAGAAAATGACAGAAACAAAATCAGAAGAGGGAAATAGCTAACAAAAAATAATTATGAAAAAAAAATCACGGTGCCTACTTTTTTCTCTTGTCAACTAAAATCCTCACACAGTTGCGGTAATCCAAGAGGTACTTCCTTACCTTGCCAGAAATGCAAAGATGCTAAAGAGAATTTTGCAAGTCAGCCATGTGTCAGAAAATCCCAGCTGATTGAACTTTGATAAATGTCTTTTAAAAAAGAGCAAATGTGTTTGTATTCTTTTTTCCACTATAATGCCTTTTTTTTTTTTTTTGTGGGAGATTTTTTAACAGTGGTTTACAAGCATTAAAATCAAAACATTTGGGAAAAGTGCAGAACACAGAGCCCTGCTGCAAACAGCCATGGGGAGATGTGCAGCTGAGAAATTACTTTTGGAAATAAAGCAAGTTCTGGAACTAGACCATCTTCAACTTTACACAAACCCAGAATATCCCTGATATTGCACAGGGGCGGGGGGAAGAAGTTTGGACCAAATTGAAAGGAAAACCTCCCAGAGGTTTTCTTCCAAGAGGATCAGATGTTGATGCTTCCCTCAAAAGCAGCTATTTATAAATAAATAAATAAATAAGGCTGAATAGAAACAGTTATTTTCCATACAACCTTCCAAAGCACAGACAAGAATGAAGGACAAAGTCAGAGGGTTTCAACAGGACATAGAAAGAAAAGAGAACAAACTACAACCAGATACTGTAGAAGATACTATTGGTTTAAAGACAACTCCCCTTCTTCAAAGGGTGACAGAAATGCGCTGGCCCCACAGGGAAATTGAGAATCTTCTCATCTTTGTGCTATAATCTTCTTGTTTCTCGTCTTCCAGGGACATAAATCACTGCTCAGCACCGTGACACATCCTTCTGTAGCAATACCATCACCAGGCTGTGCTGAACATGCCCCAGCCTGGCCCTAGCCAAGGAGCATTTTAGGGGAGAGGCAAGCCATCGGATGCAATGCCCATGTAGGACAAAGCTAAGAAGATTTATGTATCAATCTGCATAAACGAGGCACTCTCCTGATTTGTATGGATGGGCACTGCAGCTGCTCACTTTGCCAGGATTCCGAGGACAGCCTTTGGTCTGAAATAATCTTCGCCAAGTTTACATCTCAATAATCCAATTAAAACATACAAGAACTAATTAAACTTAGTGGATAATGATAGTAACAATAGTCCACAGTAATTTCTAGCATTTTCTATCTTCAATGCACTTTACGGGCATTAACTAATTAATGGATAACATGAATTAGAAAATCAATGCATGAACATAGCATATGATTAGATTTAACATTTCAATTACCCTCCTTCTCTGACCACTACATTTACAAAACACTTCTCATTTCTTTGCACATGTGTGTAATTAGAAAGGATCCTGTACAACTTATTACAAAGTAATTATAGAGTTTCGGAGCTGTCCTGTATGCTCAGTGAGAACTCACATCTGCTCTCCTATTGTCCCTGAAATTCTGCCTTTTTAGCTATTTCCACAGATCCCTGTTACTGTAATCTCTTTTTCCTTAAGCTCGGCTCATGCACAGGGGGTACTCTGAAGTTCCTTCAGCTACTGGAGTGCTCATGCAGACAAAAAAAACTGCATTAGGGAAGTTCCAGGGACCAAATCCCATTGCCTCTTCTCACATGGCAAATACCCCCCACCAGATACCTGGTGAGTGCAGCCCTCACTGATGCACCTCAGAAACCACCACTAGAGCTAAAAGCAGATCAGCACAGAGCTTTCCATGGGCCAGCTGCTCTGGATCTGCTTCACAGGACTTTTTTTTTTAGCCAGAGCCTTTCGATTGCGCCACAGCAGATTAAATGAAATGCAAGTGTATCTGTGCAGGGGCCAAACATGGACATTTCCCACTAGGAGGAATTGAGGCTTTCAGAAACACAAAACAAAGACACATTTTGGCAACTTGTCTTCCCCTGCTGCCAATTTAAACCTTACAGTTTAAAATTACTTCCTTTCAACATCTGTTGTTTTTGTGGCAAACGGATTGACCTCTGTGAGAAGGGAAAAGTTCCTTCTGGGTTTCTTTGCAGGCCACTGGTCTGCAGGGATGTCAGTGTTTGGATAACTCACAGTTGTTAGATTTTTTCCAATAGTTTTTGAGGGTTTTCAGGTACTAAAACCATCCCAAACTAACAATCCCCAAAGCCAGGAGGACCCACACACATTAGCTACCACACACAGCTTGCAATAAAGAGAAATCTCCCGCAGCTGACAGGATGAATGCATTTGCCTCTTCTCCAAAACACCAATTTGCAGCATTTTCCCTGCTGGCACCTTCCTCCCACTGGCCTTTCCATCTGCAGAGAGTTGCAGTTTGTCCTCCTGCTGTTCCATGCACCTTTTTAATGAAAATTAATTCATGTTGCAGCATTTTCCCTGCTAGTTGTGTAGGCTGAGCCTGCCTTTGCTCTGCTGTTTTCTGCCTTTCTTTATGGACCAATGCAAATTGCCCAGCCAGAGTTTCATGTAGGAATCTTTTTCTTCCATGTCCCCACATAACTGTCGAGTGTTACACGGGAACCTGTAAGTGTAGAGGGACAAAAGCATTTCTCAAGACTGGCACAGTCGCCTCTTTCAAATGACTTCTCTGCTCCTGTTTAACTACTCTTTAGGTGGCTGTAGCAATCTCTGAGCAGCTGGTTCCTGTTCCAGCTCACCTTTTTTTGGTGCTGGTTACATGTTTCCAAACAATGCAATCAGTAGCATGCTTCTCATGTTTGCCCGATTACATAAATACAGATCCAGTGCTCCCAGTGCGCAGGATGAGGTGACAAAGGGGAGCACAGCACTGAAAGCCAACAGCAATCACTCAAACCCTGCTGAATAAAGTTCTTACAAATAATTCAATTATCAGTTTCCTTTTTCCATTTAAATTCATTAAATGCCCATAAACTTCTAACAGGAAAGGCCAGCACTGATTTTAATCTTGCTCATTACCTCTCTTGCTTCTGACTAATAGGGCTGCAAATATTCATTCTCGTGTTAATTATTTTTTTATAATGTTATTATTCTTTAAAATGGAGTCTTTCTTTAATTTAGACAGAAACTGGCTGGTGAGATCTATAGAGTGAAATTTCAAGCTCACTGGATTTTACTTTCAGCCATGAAAAAATCTGTGCAACTATGAAGAGAAGTTTCAATCTGATCACTTCATAGAAGCATTTCTGGACACACTGCAAATGAAAGAACTGTGCTAATAAAGTTTTCTGGACCCTGAATGGAAATTCTTGTTGGAATTCTCATGGACAGGACAGTCCTAAACCCTTACTAGTAACTGTGGGGAATATTTCACAATTTTACAATAGCAACAGTGAGGCAAACAGGTCCAGGGCCATTACTGCCACATGAGCCAGAGTTGTGAAGCTGAAACATTTGGTTGCCACAATGTAGGAATCAGATTTAATGACAGAATCTTCCACGTAAACAGAAGATGGAAGGGTTCCAGGCACTCTGACATGGAGCCCATCCCTGGAATCCTCCTGAATCCATCCCTGTGTGCAGCAACATCTGCTGCCACTATCACTCTGACCTCTGAAGAGGATAATGAGGGAAACCCACCCAATTTCTAAAGCACGGGAAAATGTCTTTGGAAGAACAGCAATGAGTCCCATCTTGGGAGGCTTCGGAGAGCTGGACAGGGATATTGCTCTGAGCCTAGGAGATGATTTTAGACAAGATTCAGGCACTGGCCCAAAGCACAAGGAAATTTCCACTGCTGTTGGTCCTGTACGTCACTGGGATAAATAAAGGCTTTCCTAAACTATCCCCTCCCCATTGCCTTTCAGAAGTACTGCAGTCACAAAAACTGGTAAAAAACTTGAAGACTGCAGGAAATGTAAAGTATTTCTCTTCTATAAAAATGTTCTAAAGCAAAGAGGCATCATATGGAGCAATATTTCATAAGAAATTACAGCCTCATAGCTCTGCCTTTTGCTTTTCCATTTAGCACTCCTACCCACCTGCTCTCCCACCCACACACCCCCAGCATTATTAACGCTTATGAAGGGCATAAAGTTTTCATAACAAAGAATGTTTTTGTCCATTCTCTAGAGAATAATGTGGTTCATGCAATATGCTCCCTTAGGGAAAAATAACATTTTGGTCTGCTGTGACTAGATGCTCTTTCTTGGGACAATACAACCTGATTTTCTTTTGGCTTTATAAGGCTACCAAACAGTTCTGCCTAGCGACAGTGCTTCTCATTGAGGGGATGTCAGGTGTGCTGTTTGTTACGCATCATCATCCCATACCATGTGTTATGTGTAGAGCAAGGAGACGTATCTTTGATCCTAAAAGCGGATTCTGTGTTTTTTATCTCATTACTGAAATGACAGATTGCTAATGCTCAGGTTTTTGTATGTAAAATCTACCTCAAGAATATGCTTTGTTGCCATTTATTGTTTGCTTCTGGAAAGTTCTTGATTAGCCAGAAATTTGGTGATGTCATTAAATCATACACTTGCAAAACAACCTAAATAAGCATTTGCTTATGCTAAGGTTAAGGCCAGACTACAAATTTGAAAGTCAGTGGTGGAGCCAGGGATTTCAGCTGACAGTGCTTTAATATCTACAAGCTTAATGTTATGGTAAAAAACAGCAGGAGCAGCCCAGGCAGGAATGTTTTGGCAGGAGGGAGAAGCAGCTCCCAAGGCAGCTCTGTGCCCTCTAAATGGAAACCAAAGTTTGGATGTGCCGGTGGCAGCGAGGTGACACCTGCAAAGAACTGGGAAGCACTGGTACAGGTGTCACACTGTGAAACTGGTGGTCACCTCAGCATCACCTAAAGCCGCCAAGCAGCTGTCAAGGGTGACCAGCCCTCTGTTATTTCACTTTATAGTGGTCTAGGCTAGAAGAAGCCAGGCAGGAACAACTACTTGTGTCAAGGCTTGTCAGAGCCCTCAACAAGTATCTAGCAGGGAGGGGACAGTCCCCTAAATATCGCTCCCCCAGCTGAAATAACCAATTCCACAGCAGCCTCATCTGTCCATGAGAAGTACTGCATGGGAAGTAGGGAAACAGCAGTGGAGTGACTTCAGTCAACTCAGTGAACTACGTGGATGTTACTTAGTGAACATCTCTTGGGGAAAAACAGACAAACAAACCAATCCCCGGACTTATTAATTGAAATTTTAAAAAATAATTAATATGAGCACTAAAACTGCAGAAACAAAAAATTAAGCATCACATAAAACATAATTGTACTGAGGAGCCAAGAGCTACATTCCTCTCTGGCTTTTATATAAGTCAAATACAGCCTAAATAAACTTGCTCTGTACCTGTCTTTGATAAGAAATGCTGACCCAGACTTGTCTTCCTCAGCTTTTGCCACCTATTCATATACACCCACATGCAGCTGGTCGCTCCGAGAGCTCCATGGGGAGAGTGTGGATCTGAGAGGATGGCTCAGCTCTCCAGGACCCTCTGGAAGCATCCCCAGTACACAGACCCCCGGGCTGAGGGCTACCTGCTCCAGGCCAGCTGTGCCCACAGGGTACCTAGGGCAAATCCACGCCTTTCTGGCCGAGTGTTCCCATCAGAGGGCTGGAACAGTGCGTGAGTTCCAGCACCACAAACCAGAGACCAAGGCTGTGAGCACCGGGAGTGCAGCCCTGCGTGAGAATAAGTGCTAATGGAAAACAGGGTCCCTTAAAAGAAATCCTTGCGGGCATTAACTCAGACAGAGGCAGTGGAAGATGTCTGGGCATCTCCCCAGAGGGAGAATCTCCCCAGAGCGCAGAAGATGTTTCCTCTGGGGCTGAGAGCTCGGCTCTCCCTTGGAGAAACTCAAAAATAAGGCGGGATAAATGTGAGTGACATGTAACACGGCACGGGGACATCACGCACTGTTCAAAATACCTGCACTCTGCCCGGGCGGTTCCTTCCTCAACCAAACCCCCTCACGACTCATCTCTGGGTCCCACAGAAACTGGCGGGGAAAGCGGCGGGGAAAGCGGCGGGGAAATGGGCAGGAAGGGTGGCGGCAAGAAAGGCGGGAAGGGCCTGCCGCCGGCAGGTGGCGCCCGCACACAGGCGGTGCCTGAGCCCGTGCGGCTTCGGGCACGTATAAAATTCACACAAATTATACATTCATATAAATATGTACATCAGTGGTCCCCCGACCGCCTGAGAACCCCTCCCGTTTGAGCTCCACACAAAAAAAGGGCTTCACCTCAGGCGGTGGTCCTTAACGGCCCTTTGGAGCATCCCACGCCTCCAGGCCTGCCCCCTGCTCCAGCCTCCTCTCCCGACACTGGCAAGGAGGCAATAGCACCACAGAGAGTGATTCCAGAGAAATTTCCTTGTGCCTCTCCCGAGAAAGGCCCACTCCTTTTGTGACTCACACAAAGTGCCACTTCCACTGCCATCGGGGTGAATCCCAAAAATTTCCCCCCTTTTTACAGGGTTTCCCTTACAGAGCCCATTCTTGCATGTGGACATTGCACATGGCATTTTGTACCGCTAGCCACTTTGGGGATACCCACTGAAGGGATTTCTTAATGTACAAATCCAGGATTACAGCATCGTTTGATGGCGGAAGGAAGCTCAGGAATGGCTTACAGGCGTATGTAAATCAGAGCAGAACAGGATTCCTGGTCCTAGTCTTTGCTTTAGCTACACACCATTCCCTCAGCACCACCACGAGTCAATGCTATCACACTTATGTGTCAGTCAGAAATACCTGCAAACATGAGCTCAGAAAGAGGAGGTGAATTGTCTCAGTGACAGTGAGCCATGGCTGAGGCAGGGAAAGGACAGAAATCCTGATCCTTGACTGCTGCTTTAACCATTGGAACCATTCCTGTGAAAACTGCCACCTGATCTTCCTGTCTCACTCTCTTCTCTCGCACAGAAGTCAGGAAAGTCTGTTCAAATCAAATCAAAATAAAAAGCAAAACCTGAGCAGTTCACTTTTACTGCACGGTGTAGTGCCTGTGAAGATGACTGGGCAGTAACTCATGGTTACAGCTCTCAAGCCATGATGAAATAAAACCTAGGGATGTTTCCCAAAAGGACCACAGTCCATCCGGCTGCAGCTCATAAGCGTGGGAGCAGCTGATAAAATAAGCACCAAGAAAGCCAGAATTTGTGTGATGTAGCCACGTCAGCACCTCCAAAAGCACTTGTGCCTGGAAATGCATTCAGGAAACATCTTTCTCCCCCAGTGCATTGCCTTCCTCACAGCAAGGTAGGAGTAAAATCAGCCCCACTTTAGAGTACTGTATTTTACTAAGAACAGTACCTGGATTTCTTTTGGATTGGACAATTCCCTCTCTTGAGTGATGCCATCTCACACTATCTGCTCAGGGATCCCTGCCAAAGGCCGCTGGCAAAGGGACCTGACAGGCTTGTTCCTGCTTGTGGGGCTGAATAAGTTCATTAGGCTTACAAGGGAGAACAAGCTCAAATAAAGTGCACACATCACTGTGCCCTGCCTTAATTAAAATGTATTATCACCAAACAGCTGACACCCAAAACACTGCCCACACAAAGGAGGCACACATGTCACTCAGTTAACAATGCTCTCTTTTATGTCAAAACTTCTCAGGCAAGGTATTTCGTTGGTGGGTTTGGGGTTTATTTTTTGGGAGGGGCATAAGAAGCTGCACCATGTGGAACTGGGTCTCATGAGTTTCTGGATGTGTTTCAGAAAGCGCTTGAAATACAAGGTTGTCAAGATAATAACTGGAAAATATGTATATCTTTTAGTGACTTGATGATATTTTTGCAATCAAGGCTTTGCAAAATACCACATAAGCACTGACCATCTTTTCTGCTATTTCCCATTTTTGTAGCTGATGGCAACATTCATACAAATCTGAAAGATTTACACCTCAGAATGAAATACAAGCATCTAATTATATAGGTTTCTTTCCAGAAGGGAGAAAAAATGTCAGTCCTGTGCTGCACTTTTAATTTTGCCAGACCTCAAGTAATGAACATTTGCCACGGGTGTTTCAACGCTGCTCTGCCCACTAAGTGTTCCAGAATATATGACCCAGGCTTTCTTCTGACAGCTAACTAATTGATTCTCACAGAGAATCAGCTTTCCAAAGGTGAGGAAAAATGATTTATGCAATCAGCAAGCACAGCTTTAGAGGAAATAAAAATTTTACTTGGAATATGATAAGAAAAAGCATTTCAGCAAGCAGGATTGGGCTGGCTCATGTCGCTTCTGAGAAGAAAAATACACGGGGTTTTTTTTTACTTTGTTCTATTACTTGTGATATAGAGGGTTTAGATTTAAGGTTATCTTTTTTATGTCCACTTTTATCACCAACCTTTCCAATGATCTTGTTCATTCTGGCGACAGAAACTGGGGCACATAATGTTATGCCATTTGCAACCCATTACGGAATGTTGTTCCAATGACTTGCAATCGAGTGCAATATAAAGCTGTTTATAAGGCAGTTACTGGAGTACAGGGTTTAACATAACTAAAAGATATTGAAAAGAAAGGCTCCCAGAGCCACCGTATTTTTATATGCTCATAAAACTATTTTGGAACTTTAATATTCAAGCATAAATTTTAGCCAAATTAAAGCGCTGAAATGTTTACTAAGTGTCATATTTTAGGAATAAGTAACTTCAAAAGTATTAAGAAAATGAAAACTGGGATCTGAAGGCATACTTCTGCACAGGACAGCAAAACTCAAACAGGATGGTTTAGCTAGAAAACAGTGTGTTCACTCAAAGTGAGAAGCAATGAATAACCCTCTTATGAAGGTGCTTCACATGTATAAATCCCATCAAACACAAGAGGCTGAGAGACACGTCCAAGTCCCCTTTGAACATTAGGAAAAGCTCTAAATCAAATGTACATTTCCTTAAAAGGAGCAGGTCTTTGCGAGGTAAAAATAGTTAAGCTTTGCTAATTTAAGTCCAGGACTTGAAAGTGTTTTGCAAACGATCTGGCCTCAGCACTGCTCCTGGGAAGTGAAGGTGTTATTGTGCCCTTTTTATGGAGACTGTGCGGGAAGCAGATTTTTGCTTTTATATTTTGAAACATCAGCCATGAGGTAGAAACAATTTTGAAGCACATCTGTCCTTAATGGGGTTTTAGGTCAGCTGCTGCTGGAACACTGAACCGTTAGTCTGATTCCACACAGGAATTTCTGTGTTCCCAAAATTGAGGGGAGAGAGGCTAAAGGCCATCACAAAGGCTGGGGAGCAAATTCTGCTCTATCACACTGTAAGTGCTGTGGGGTTACTGACAACCCTGATCCAGAGGGAAAATCCTCTTGTCATGAACCCCTGTATGAGCAACCAAGAGCAGATGCTGAGGGGCCAGCCCCGTGCAGGGAGCGGCAGCATCCAATCCCAGGTTAGCCTAGGCAGAGGCTGCCCAGGGCCAGGAGAACAACTGCCCTGCTGGGGCGGCCCTTTGGGGCAGGATCAGAGGCTGAGCTGTCTGGGAGGGGACAGTGATTCCCCCAAGGAGCTGTGGTGGCATTTGGCAGTTTCATTGCTTTCCACATCTTCTGCTGGTTTGCATTACTGCAAAAAGGCAGCACAAAGTGGAAAAAGCACATGTTTTCAGAGTTCTGACAGTTTACATAGTGTGCCATGCAAGATGGCCCAACTATTTTCCTTTTCTGAAAAAAAAGATTCCCCTGAGCAAGCCTTAATTCCCAGTTCCAAACTGACTGGCAATTAGGAGTAGACGAGCACTCCACACTCCATCACAATACAGTTACAACTATTTAAAACCCAATTAATTCTCTGTCTAACTTTCCCATCAAGCTGTAAAGTTCCAGTTGGCAAGGATTTTTACTTTGATTTTGAATTCCTGCTTGGAAGATTAACTGAAAATGGATTTGGCTAGAACAGCTGCACCGAACATATTTTGTTTTATTTTGTTGCCATCTCAAATAACAATACTTAGCACTCTTCATCTTCAAAGCATTATACAAACATTGAGTCACATCCCCTCACAACAAACTCGTGACATCACCTTCTGTGAATAAAATCATTCTCATTGCAAAGAGGTGGAGAAGCAACAAGAGATCCACAATTTCTGCGGGGTCACGGGAAAAGCCCTTGGCTGAGGCAGATGGAGGAGCTGGGGGCTCATAGGCCGCTTCTGGCCCTTACTTTATTAACCTCCACTTCTGCAGAGGTGGGGGTTGCTTTGGGGTGGGGTTTTCTTCCCCTTTTATTTTTGTTAGCTCTGCTCATCCCTGGATAACCTCCATGGTAGCCAGTTGTGCACGCAGCAGCTTGCAGGGGCTCGTGCCACTACCTGCCTGGCCACCTGAAGTCGAGCATGCACGGCTGGGTCCGGGGTAGGGAGTTCCCTTTTCCCTCACAGACTAAATGGTATTTTGGGCACGGTCCTATGCAACTGTTTCTCTGCCCTCAAGTCACTGAGGTCCATGGATCTCGCTGCATCCAGCAGGGAAGGAAGATGATCCTTCTCTTCATCCACGCTCAAGTCTGACCAAGTCGTGATCTCTGAAGAGTTCACTGCCTGTTGGGGAGAGCAGTACCAGGGCCAGCACTTAATCCCTGAGGGTTGTTTACTCAAGGCTCACACACTGCACACATGGCTTATGGGCCTAAATTAGGAACCTCAGGTCACTCTGAACCTGGTGGAGAAAGGTGCCTCCTTTCAGGGGTAACTCAGAGATCTTCATTTAGGCTCTGCTGACTACAGAGAGTGCCTATGCTCCTAAATTAGACACCTAAATCAGTAGTCTGTGTGAAGCAAAGTCGTGTGAATACATCCCTATAAATACATACTCTCTGCAGTGCCAACTCCTATGAAGTGAGTGAACGTCAAACATGTAGAGCACAGAGTTGTCAGGATTTCTTTTCCTGAAGAAAACTGACAAAAACCCTCATGCTATTTGTGGTCCTGTACATGTCCTGGTTTGTTTTCCTCATTACTTGGCTTCTTCCTAAATATCTAAAGAGATTTTTCAGACTAAAAGAATTGGATTATTTCCTATAAAACTACAACATTACCTAGAGATCCCCTTTCCACAGCATTCTGAGGCACAAGTGAGGGAACTGCTCCTCCTGAGGCATGACAGGTATGCAGTAACAAAATCTAGGTTTTGCTGAATTTATGCCTTTGTGAGGTCAAACGCCCTTTTTTCTAGACTGGGAGGCACTAGGAAGAACTGGCATCATCAGGCTGAATCATTCCCAGGCCCGTTACTCCTGTGCAGCAGCTTGTACCAAATTATTTCACCTTCATCCTGCTACTTGATCTCAGGAAGCACTGCCAGGTGCTTCCTCTATTAAGTCCTAGTGCCAGTTTTTGAGTGCAAACTGCTCACAGAATTCCCAAAATCAGCTGAATTGTTACTGCCTTGAGCGCAGGAAATTCCAGAGAGGAAGAGGGTCCTTCAACTAAGAAAGCTGGAGCCAGTGAACCTGGACACAGAAGGACTAATGAAATTGTCCAAAATCTCACCTTGAGTTGAGGGCACCCTTGCCACTCTTCTCAGCACAGACAATCTTTTTCCGGTATCTCAGACTAAAAGAAAAAAACTACAATAAACCCACCACTGATATGCAGCTTTCCAAGTACCAAGTCTGACTCCAGAGGTGAACACTGTTAGCAGCGCTGACCCAGCTTGTGTCTTCTGCAGCACTTTCTGGCATTTTAAGTTCCCCACAGAGAGCCATTACAGCCTTTCTATCACTGGGGTAGTAGGAACACATTAAGATACCAAGAGAACATAAAAAAACCGCACAAGGATAGAAAGAGGATGGAGCTGAAAGAATTTTTGAGAACTTCTTTCTCTCCATAACAATCCCCAATTAGTGGCTTTTGTTTTATTCTGGATCACTTTTGTTCCTTCTGAGACTGTATTCGCAACTGCACACACAGGGACTGAAATGAACGCATTGTACTCTCTACCAAGTGTGTAAAATAATCGTTTCTCCATATTTATAATCCATCTTTACACATTCTGGTTGCAGAATGGCAAAATACTGCACAATAATCTGTGTGATGGAAGAAGCAAGAATAAAATTTTGTGCTATTGCTCCTGGACATGCTTATGTGCAGTGAATTAAATGGCACAGAAGGATGAGTTTAAAATTGGTATTTCTCATTGTGCCATAATGCCACTAAAGCTTACAGGGTAACAACGCTGGCAGCTGAATCAGGTTCCCACTGGCATTTCAGCACATGACATGTTAGACCTTACCTGAACCACTACTGATGTTTCAGGCATTGTTTCATACCAGAACAGTGTTTTATACACGCTTCACTTCACAGGAGCATCGCTTTTCTTCAGGTATAATGAAGTGATGAGCTGTGGAACGAAAAGGAAGAAAGGTAACCAGATACCAAAGGCCTGTATGTATTTATTACTTCAAAGTGAAAATACAGTGCAGACTGGAAGGGGGAAAGGTTCAGTAAAAGCAGTTTCAGCAGAGGAATTTAAAATTATTCACATATTCCTTGGAAAGAATCCACGGCACTTTCATCTGGTAAGAGTGGTGCTGTGTTAGAAGTTGTGTCATCTGAAAGAGCAAGAAAATAATAATCTAGCTAACGCTGGATTCTGAACCAGTTGACTTGTCCAAGAGCAAACAAGCAGCATGAGAAGAACAGGAGAAAAAATCCACCCTGACCAGTCCAGGGCTGAGAGGAAGTTTTGTGGACTGTAATAGCACAGATCCCCTCTTCTAAGAAATAGCTGTTATTCCAAATGGCTCCTGAAAAGCACTTTTATGAAAATTCCATTGCTAAAAAAATAAACAGAGAGGCAAAATGACCACCATAAATATACAAATAAAGAGCAAAAATACACACATGTATGTAATATATATATAAAAATATAAATATAGACAGAGAATGAAATGTTCTCAGTTAAGTCTGAGACACCATACAAAGAAAATGTGATGTTCTTGCCAACTACGGACAGAAAAAGCCCAGCAATTGTGGCCATTAAAGATTTATAGGAGATTCCTGTAGAAAGCAAGAGGCAAAACCCCAGAAGTCACCAGAGCCATTTCATTAGACAGGCCAACTTAATTAATTTGTTCAATTTGCTTCTCTTCCATGCAAGGGTGTAAATGCAGGGTGGGAAGCAGAAGGCTAGAGGTGATGGGAACGAAGCTCATTAGGAAGCAATAAGGAAGGAAGAGACACCAGAAAATGAATGTTAGTTCATTGGGAGAATTTTTAAAAATGCCATTTGTCTTCATGACACGGAGGCAGAGAGCTCAGCAGGCCCGTGCACAGGGTGGGTTGGCAGGGACCTCAGGCTCCTGCCGGCCTCTGACCTCAGTGTTCAATCACGGCAACACTGAGCTGTGCACAGAGCCACCTTGGAGTATCCGGTGAGTAGAGTCCTTAAAGATTACAGGCCATACCCAGAATCAAAAGAGACACCTCATACACCTGGCAGAGGATTTCAGCAGACTGCAGATTACCAGTGCCAGTGCTGAAAATCGAAAACCCAAGCTCATACACATCTTGGCCTCTGCCCAGCCTCACCTGACACGCCACAAGTTCCTTCCTATTCCATGCCCATGTAACATGCGTAAATATTACTCTCTGAAGGAGCATTCCATACTTCCATGCTAGACTGGAGTTAAATGCTCCTGAACTGGGACCATTTATCCAGAAAAAAATTTACTTCTGCATAGGAACTCACTTCCCATGAACAGGAATTCAGAGGAACGGCAGCTCTCCCTTAGGCAGGGGGATCCAGACATCGAGCCAGCAGCCTTGTCGAGGAATCTCCATGAGTCACATCCCATAAATAAGTCAGGCTCAATTATTTTATATCAAAACAATATCTTAGCTTTAATGAGTGCAACTGCCAATACAGAGAGCCCCACGTTATGAATCGCCATTTTCTCCTTCCCAGCACTTTCTAATTTCCTGCTAAGGAGGCAGTGGAATGGGGTCATTAATCTGAATTAGGAATACCCTGACCTGCTCTGCACTTTATCTGCTAACATTTTCTGGCACAGCGGTATCGGATGGGATTCTGTACGTGAGACAACAGGGGGATGTGAGAAATGTAGGTCCTGATTTTAAATAAGCTCAGAAGATGTGTATTTTTACCAGCAAACTCTTAAATGTAAAAGCAGCACAGGGTACTCTGTCTTGAAGCATCACAAGAAATATGGTGAGCAGACAGCAGATAACATGTTCTTTAAATGAACCAGCATGGGGACTATTCTACTTTGCCTTCAAATTAAATATTGCAATATTATTGAAAATACACATATGAATGCGATCACAAAACAACTATAAATTGAAATATAAGGTATTAAAATAGAAAAAGAGTACAATTACTAACAATACTCAGAAAATTAATGAAAACACTGTTCCATTTATAATGCAGCTTCCCTCACCTGGGAGCCCAAAGGCCCTGACAAAAGACGGGTCATGCTGGATCTGCTCTTTTCCCCCAGAACTGCACAAAGACACAAACATGATATAGCCCAAGGGGTCCAATATCTGAAAACACCTATGCACTCAAGCCTTTTTTTATTATTATTATTTTTTATGGGACTAAAATAGAAAGTGCAAGCTGTAGTCACGGAGTGCATTCCCGTTGCGCGTGGCACAGGACAGGCTCCGACCAACAAAAATACACGGCCAAGACTGAGACCCCAGTGCTGCCCAGACTCGTTGCCAGCCGTGTTACAAAGGAATGCACCTCCCTCAAAATAACTTTCCACAAATGGATAATCCCTGCAAAGTCAGTGGGAGTTTTCCACAGGATTTAAACTGCTCATGGAAACAAGAATTTCCAGCAGCCAGCCCAAGGCCCCAGTGAGCTCGTAAGTGAGGTCTCCTGAGTTTCCAAGGCTCCTCTAGCAGGACTGGGCCTAATTCAGAGAACAGATTCACAAAGGCCATGCCTGGAATGGTGACTATCCGTCATCTGGGATTCAGCATCCTCAACAGCAGCAGCACCATGGGAAGCTTTGGCTGAAGACACGGAAGAAATGCTGCACACACATCTAACCCAGCAGAACACGGCCAATTCTCACTACAAATTACTCAGTAATTATTCTCCAGTCCTGCTATATATTTGAGAAGCCAAGAAGATTAAAAGCCAGTAGCAAAACTTCCCCCCCCCCCCGCCCCAGATTTTTTAGTAAAATCCTGATTTTTTCCTGCCCTTTTTTCGGCTTCCTCCATCCAACTCTTCCTGTGCTGCTGCCTCCTCCTGCCCATGGCTGTTTTACTAAGCCAAAATCCCTTCAGCATTAAGTTCTACTTAGCACTAAGTGATTTTTCCTCTGCCCCAAACCTCTTTCTCCCAGGGTGGCACTTCTATTACCAGGGCTGGATAACATGATAAGTAGTTACATCTCATAGTCCAGACATTTTTCAGCTCTGTGAACCTCATTGCTAAACATGTACTTAGGCAGACTAGGATTTAGAGCCAAGGAAGTTAATTAGGCAGAAAACAAAGCTTTTCAGTTGTTCAGATTTCTGTGCTTGTTATTTGTTGGCTATGCCTTGATTTTTCTCAAGAAGGAGCCAATCAGCTCATTTCAGCCTCTTCTCAGCCTGCTGACATGACAGAGGAGAGGGAGAAAAGCTAATACTGTGCTCTTGAAACTGACAGGTATCAAGAAATAGATTTGCAACTTTGAGGCTAAAATCCCTCAAATTTTTGTACAACAGATTCTCCTCCAAACGAGCAGTGCTGTGGTGTCCCTCTCCCTCATACTCACACAGCACACAGCAAGAGAACATGAGATGAAATGTTAGCGCTGGAAACAAGATGAGCATTGACAGGTGAGCTCATTTCTTCCCTTATTTGATGTAAAGAAGTTTTACAGGAAATCAAGAGTTTTATCTTCCATGCAAACAGATTATAAAAAATGCAACGTACAGGCTACAGAACCAATTTTTTTTCTTTTTACTTCTGTTAACATGTGAAACTCACAACAGACAGGATGGAGCTGGTGAAAATGAAAACTGCCTACATAGCTTCTTACCATTCACGGTCCTGCTACCTTTGTCCCATCTCCCTTTCTTGTTACCAGGACATAGGAATTCTCATATATGATATAACTCCCCGACTTAAAAAGACATTTTGTGCTGGAAAAAAAAAATCAAAGAGGACAAAGGGTTGGGAGCTCCTGTCTTGATTGACTTCATTTCTCTTTAAAATATATATGCAGGTATACAAGCTAAAAAGAGCCAGGTAGCCTTTAAAGTGTGGGTGTTCCCAGAAGGAACCTCTCTGCTGCTTATTCAGCTCTGACTTCCTTTTATTCCAGAGAAAGAACTGCAAACTGCAGAGCTGATGACCTGTGGTTTGACAACTGCTTTAGGACCAGGAAACCACTTGCTCTCCACTGGACCAGCACTGGTTCGCTTTATTTTTTTTTCCTATTTTCAGCCTTTGACTATAAAAAAAATTTATTATGTTTTGGCAAACAGTTAAGAGTGCAGGAATTGCTGGTCAGCAGTCCTGCTGCCTCAGCATCCTGCCTTTGCCAGCAGCTTTCAGGAAACCCATCTCTTTTTCAGGCAAACTTTACCGGTTCCTGTTGTCCCCAGGGCCCACACAGACACTCCCTCATGGCTGTGTCCCTATGGTTGAGCACATCAAGCACATCCTTAACTCTGAAGATGCTTCAAACAGCCCCCCATCTGCTTCTTTTATTGCACACTACCAACCTTTGAGGAAAGGCATTGTTTCTTAAGGAAAATCTCATGATTTTCCACTGACATTCCAGCCCTGAGCAGTCCTTCTGTCCTATAGGTAGGTCACAACACATTAAAAATAATAAATTCTATCCTGAAATTAATTCCTTGTCCCATTTGAGTTGTGACAGTAATAGGTACATCCTAAACTCTATTTCCAAATCCCAGTAAAGCCGTAACACATTCTAACACTTTTTTTTTTCTCCTTCCACTGCCATCCAGTTTTTCCAAAGGAAACAGAGCAGCTCTTTTCATGAGCTTTTTGAGAATTTTGGAGGCTGACACTCAGCCATGCAGCAATTCCTAGAAAATGGAAAGCAGAACAACTGAACATTTGAACTCCCACAAATAACCTCCACGATGATTTTCCACATGACCCAGAAGAATTATTTTTAGAACCAGAAAAGTAGCTTTATTCTCTATTTCCATTTAGTCCTTGCAATGTTGGAAAGGATATTCAGCAAGGATGAGTGTTATTATTTCTCCATGATGCGGATTCCCTTGGAAAAGCAGAAATTCCTAGAAGTACCATCCATGATGAAGACAGGCTGTTCTAAGCACAGTGTAACTCATGGTGAGGAGCTTCTCCCTCCTGAGAATTTTCAACCAAAATAGGCTAACCAGAGCAAACAAAGGATGAGGAGTTTGTTTTGGAGGCCAGGGATCTTTCCTAGCTCCCATTTTGCTGCAGTTTTGTGTGAGATGGGACAAGCCAACAATCCCCATAGACTTTAGTCTCTACTCCCTGCTCAGTCACCAGAGTCTTTGCCTCCACTACCTTGTCATGAACTGAGAGGTTTTGGCAAAAGCTCTCAACTGCCCTTTTCCACCTCAGACAGCATGGGCAACTTTCCTCCATCCCTGACTTCTGCTTTCCACTCTCCAGGGCCTGGGGCATCAGGTGCCAGTGGGTGGTCACAGAAGAGGCTCAGTGATGCAAACCAGACCATCCCATTTCTAGTTTTGATACCTCCATGGCTTCATTGCCCACAAAGTCAGGTTATTTCCACAGCATCCCTGTTCTCCTCATTTCTCAGTGAATACATGTTGCTCAAAATCCCAGCAAATAAGAAATGCTTATGTCCACCTGGCAGGAGCCAACAAGATCCCGGCTCCCATCGACCTGTCAGTGAGCACAGTGCTGAGGGGAGGTACAGAATGTGCTACCTTGCACCATGTAATGATATTTCCCATACAAATTTACCTGACTGATTCGCCAATCTCTTACTTATTTCTGCAGCCTGAGGACAAGCAGCAGCCAATGGCAAATGCTGTGTAAGCAGATTTTTCTGTATGAATTACACAGAACTTTCATTTGCATGGCACAGGAGATGAAGGCATCAATTCTGTTTACTGTAAAAGCCCATTACATACATCATATTAAAAACTAACACAAACTCTTAAGAATTGAACTGAAATGCATCTCAGCAAATGGTTGTGGAGGAGCTGTGCTCCATTTTAAACCCATGAAAATTAAGGAGAAGCATCAGTTGGTTAAAACAGGTTTAGGATTCATGCCTAGGTTCCCAGCACAGGTGAAAACCAGAACCTGGTTCATCTCTGGTTTCTTCCTTAATATTAAAAGTACATCAAGACCTCCCATAGCATTCATATCCCTATTTCTCAAATTGAACTGGTCTACACAGACCTTTTGGTGCTGTGCAATGCTGCAGATGAAAAACCTTGGCTTAGGAAATGTTTCTCTTCAAAGTTTTCCCATCTGCAGTGTCTCTCTCCTGCAATAATCAGTTGAGACATCAATAACAACATGGATACAGGTTCAGGCTGAACATTGGAGTGATTTTTAAGCTAAAAAAATAGTCCGTGAGAATAATCACTTTCAAGGAACCACTGAAAAGCTGCTGTGAGAGCTATACAATTTACAGTGAATTAAAAGGAAAAATCCAATTACAGAATTTATAATTTAGTTATTTTGTACAGTAATTTTTATTTTGTGGTCTCACGGGAACTCTTGAAATTTGTATGTGCCATCTGTTGGTTGTTTATCAACACGTGACATACTATGCTACTTATTTTAAGGAAGTTATATTAATTTGCATGTTATAAGAGGCTATCTTGGTTTTATCCACATTTTTTGCATAGGAAGAGTTAAATGACAGACTGCAGGAATGTCACAGGAGGTATCCATGCCTCCCTCACTATGTGCACAGCCCAAGCTCCAGGCCGACGCAGAAATACATTTACTGTGAAAACACGCCCAGGAATATTCCCAGAACTGACAAGGCACAAGCGCCTTATCGGCCCCTCTTCTTTTGCCCCTTTCCACGAGGCCTGCTCTGGCCTGCTCTGAAGAAAAGGAGATTATTTTTACTAGAATGTGCGGCGAGGTTGCTGCCGTGTTGTCCCAGTGGGGAGCGGGCGGCTGGCGAAGGCCGGCGCTTGGCAGAGCTGCAGCTGCACTCGGCTTTACCCCGCCAGGTGCGGCGCCGCTCCCGCAGCAGAACTCACCCGGCCTTCTTCCCCTCTGCCCACGGTCCGGCAGCACCTGGAGAGAAGCTGAGAGTCCCGCGGGAGGGGGATGGCACAATAAATTTCACAGCTGGTGGGCAGGTCAGGGCAGAGAGGCTCAGTGAGCCCGGTGGGTAGGCCCGAGGTGGCTGCACCTCCTCATCCAGGCCCTGGAGTCCAGCCCAGTGGACCAAACTCCAGAGGCATCTCCCGGTGGGACCCACATCCGTCAGACCCTTGATCGAGGCACAAAGTCCTTATGTTCATGGGGAGACAAGCCGTGAAACAGCTCTTTCTAGTGAGAACCATCTAAGGATGAATTTGTATTTTGCTGCTTGCTGCAAATCTAACAAAACAATCTGCTTTTTTTTTAATAGCAAAAATCATCATCATCAAGTCAGAATTGAGAGAGGTGGGGTTTTTTGTTTTCTTCCCCCCAGGTTTTGTTCTTTTTTTGTCCCTCAATGAATGAAAACTCTGATGCTACAGAGGCCAGGAGAAATTTAGCCATAATTCAAACAATCACACCCACAGCTCCACGAGTGTGCAGGGTCAACGTGCCAAGTTTTGTTTGCTTAGGTGGCTCTCATCATTATCTGATTTCTTTCCCTTCGTGGGTCACGGCTGTGCTGAGAAGCACGTTCCATTTATACAAATAGCATTTCAGTTCTTTAATTAAAATGCAGCATAATCGCAAACCATTGAACAGCCATCACTGAGGCACAAGGCAGAACAGCTTGTTACACACAAGCCACAGAATTAAGGCTGGAGACGATTTTCATTTGTTTCCTTATTAAGGAACATAAATGAAGCCTTATATAATTTGAAGATGCTTAGAGAATATAGGTATGAGCACTTGGTGGGTTAATCACTTCCAGACAGAAGACTATTGGTAATTTCTTTAATTACAGTACAACTAATCAAACACAGAAAACTCAAAAGAATTGGCCGGTTCCTATGGATTAGACTGCAGGGGTCCCATCTAATTTCAGCGACTTAACCCACGATTTCCAATAATGTATTTCAACTCCAACTCCAGAACAAAAACCAAAGCTGCATAGCAGATGGTGAGGTTACCATACCATTTTCTCTATTTTTATTTAATACAGCCCCAGCTGAGGTTTGGTGGGAAGAGAACATTAACAATCAAGTAAACTGATCGAATGAAGCTCTTGCTATGGAGTGAGGATAATCAGGTTAAACTTGCTGGAAAAAGCTAAGTTCATAAACCCATAAAAGTCACCTAATTGCAACTTTTGTTCAAAAGAACAAATACAACTCTCAAAGCAAATGAAAGTGTATAACTGCTGTCTTTGTCTGCTTTAGTATTTAAGACGGGAACTTTTTTTATATTGCAACTTAATTACATTTATTTAGGGTGTTTCAATGTATTAAATAATTTACTGTCATTACCTTAATATTTTCCTGAATTGCTTAATTTTTATTTCTTTTTAATATCTTTTTAATCTCTTTCATATTTTTAAAAGCCTTTTATGAAATTAAGATGTTTTTATTTGGCTGATTCACATAAAAATAGAATGAGCCCAGTGAGTCAGAAATCCGCTCTTCCTAGAGAAGACCTAAAGAATCTTAAATGTATTCACAGTGACACATGGAATAATAATTATTTTTACATGGGCTGTGATGGAGAAGGTAATAGAGTATATTACAATGCATGAAAATAATAGCCTGTCTTTAATCCAACATATGGTTTTCATGAAAGATGAACTTAAACTACAGACCAACCAGAGGGGGAAAAAAAAGGAAGGCCAGTGAGTGAACACAGGGACAGACAATTTACTACCTTAATATTAATAGAGAAGGGAAAATATCTTTCTGGCAGAGTCTATTCACACAAGAATGAAAAGATAAATTTCAGGGAAATTCCCTTCATCAAATACAGCAGTTGGAAAGAATGTAAGCACAATTCTTTGCTTCCCCATCTTAAAACAGAAAGGGATTGCCCAAAGAGTTTGAGACACCTCTGGATTTTCACAGCTGATTTGTAATATGCACTTCTGCATCTCGATTCTCCAGAGAACTTGGTATCCTCCTGCTAAATCTCATTTATAGTCCAGCCAATTCTCACCTTGAATTTTCTAGGAGCTTTCTGACCTCAGGTGCACAGAGTTAATTCTTCCTTGTAATTTATCTTATCCTTCTTTGCAGCTAATTCAATTACTGCTTGATTAGTGACACAAGACAAAGGAGAAAATAAACCTGGGATATCATTAACAAACAGGGCCAGGGAATCCATCTGCAGGTTTTCATGAGAGGCCTCTTCAGTGGAGCACAGTGACATGAGGAGCGACGAGGTGGCCCTGAGGCCACGGGACGGGTCATACACCACTGTGATCACTTGAGCTGGTCCTGCTCAGCACAGAATCAGTGCCATGGGATCCAGGCTCCTTCCTCTCTGGAGAGTTGTGCCATTTCCCTGAATCCCAGTCTCCAAATTAAAAAATAGTAAGAATGACACTTGATTATCTCAACAGGAAAATAAAGACACCAGTGCCTCAGTGAAGGATAGGAATGGTGTAAGTCACAGAGCTGAAAGCAGAGCTGACAGCTAACTTGGAAAATTGCTTCCTCCACACATGCTGGTTTCAAGTTACCCAAGGAAAGATGCAGCACTGCATCCAAATGCAGACTGCTCTCTGGGCAGCAAAGCCCAGAAGTAATGAATGATTTGCTGCATGTGCCTTCATGAGCAGCTTTGCTGACTACACAAAGGTTTAATCAAATAAATACTCAAGTAGATACTCCAGCAGACCATTCCTCCTCCTACCTGCTCACTTAACAGCATTTGCTCCCTGTGCTTTGAAAACAGTTCCCTTTGCTTTGGCTCCAGCCAGAGAGGATATGAGAGGGAAGTGGAAGGCAAGTTCTGCTGGTCCCAGAGCTCCAGGGAGTCCTCCTGCTGCAGTTTGTTAAACGACACCGTTAACAGTCCTGCTCTCCTGCCACTCCAGAGCTGCTCTCAAGTCTGCGCAGATGGGAAAATATTTTCCTCCTTCCCATCTCCTCCAGCTGGAAGAGGATTGCTCCTCTCGTAAATCCCACTGAGTGACAGAAACATGCGCTGCTGCAGCACGAGAGACATGACACTGTACCTTGTGAGGGAAAACTGCGCGTGCTGGGCAAGGTTAACGTGCTGCTACGGAGCTCTATTGAGATAAATGTAGTTTCGTCACACCAAACAGAGAGTATGAAGATTATTAAAAAAGGCATTATTTCCCACCATGTCAAATTGCTGCCCAAAAGCAGAGTTTTTAGCATTCATCTAACTGGCCTTTTAACAGCATAAATAGAATATTGTTATCTCCAGAGCAACACTCCAAAAGGTGATTTCAGATAAAGAGTAGCAGGGAAAGCTGATGAACATGACGAAAATAAACATTCTGTGAAGATGAAGATGTTTCTGCTAGCACAGATGGGTTACAGCAAAAACCACTTACAGCCAGAACAGTGATTCATCAAAATTATTTCCCAGGGTTTGCCACATGGTACCGCAGCAGCCTCAGACATTTCAGGCATCTAAAAGGTGTCACCTGGTGTCATGCTCAGGTTCACATAAATACTCTGCTGGAGATAAACTCAGGAAGCAGATAAATCTTATCCTTTGGGGAGACTTGAGCTCTGGAGTATGTTTCAAACATAAAATTTTACACCCTGCCTCAAGAAATTGTATTTTTCTCAAGCAGCAATTCAGGATATTCTGAGTTCTCCAATACCACTGCAGCTCCTCTGTTTTATTCTCCAGTGTTAACATATGCTTGGCTTGAAAACAGGGACCGCTTTAATCAAAGCTTATTTGGCTATTGTATTTTGGAATTATGAGATCACCAAAGGACCCAGCTTAGGATAATAATAGTGAATAGAACAACTTTGGCTTAACAGGGAAGTATAAATTATGTCTAATGAGGATATATCCACCTTGTGCCAACTGGTTAAGCAGTGCTCCCACAGATGTTTCATACGTACAGACTTCTCAAATCTCATCTTTTCATTAAACAATGACCATAAAAATTAAGATGCTCAGCTGAAGATGACTGCCTCACCCAGTGTCACAGACATCTTTTTCTTATTTCACTTAAGGTTTTGAAGCATGGTTTGGAGCAGTGCCCTCTTTGATCAGCACACTGGAGCTCATCCTGTAGTATTTACACAGTGGATGTTGGATGGAGCAAACCACAGTTAAGCCACTGGGTGTGGAGCTGCCCCTGCCACATCCTTGGTGGGTGCAGGGGTAGAACCCCCCTCCGGCTGCAGGCAAAACCACAACCAAACAAACAGCTCCACATAAAGCAAGGCAAAATTATTTGTTTTCCCTTGATCCACAGGAAGAGGAAACTTTTCCAGGGAGCCCACAGCCAGCAACAGACTATTCAGTGCCTGTGCCTGCTCAGTGCTGGCCAGCGCCGTGGGCAGCGAGGGAACAGCAGGGATTTGGGAGAGCCCTGACACCCACACTGCTGCTGGGCACGGATCTCCCACCCATGTCCTATCCCTGCCCTCCAGGGTGCTTTGCATGCCCTGCAGCCCCTCTGCAGGTAGATGGCACATCCCGGAGCCAGGAACTCAGCGACCACTGTGAGGAAATTTGTTGAAGGTGCAGCATTTCCGAGCAAACGCACATTCATGGCTCTCCCTGGAACAAGGGTTCCAGTATAACTGTGGTCAGAATCTGCTCCAAAGGAAGCTATGCTTATTTATATTCTGGAGGCAGATTTGAGCCTTTAGTATCTTGTTTTCCATACTCACTTTAACAAAGCATGCCTTTTCCAAGGCCTGCTAATGAGGCTAGCATACTTAGGGGAAAAATGTAAAATATACAAACAAACTCACTGTCAGATGGGTTTTTCCAAGACCTGGACTGAAACTCAGAGAAATAAGAAATAAATGTTATGTCCATCCAAATATCTTACAAACTCTGACGAAGAAAAAAAACCCCAACCTTGATTTTTCGGCCAAATCTCCCAGCTGCTTTTGCAATTCATAACAGGTCTGGCTGAAGAGTTGGTTCATTTTCATAAATCCAGTTCCTTTTCACAAAAAATGTTACTTTAATAACATCCAAATCCTGATTATTTCGTGCTTAAAACCAAACTTTGTTAAAAGACAGTGCCTTTTCCTGCACTACACTTTCACCCAACATACATGAAAGCTCTTCTGAGTTTCTTTTGGAAAGAGTGTGCCCTTTCCAGAACCAATGCTATTCCTCAGGGAGTAGGATGGGTGAATTTGAGAAGGAAAATCGTAAATCAAGATAAAAAGATAACATCTAAAATCATGGTGATCAGTAAACTGTCAAAGTATGCATGACACTAAATCTTCAGAAACCACATATGTCCAAAATTCAACTAACTGGTGAACAATCAGTGCAAGTTCCAAACTGATAACATCACTCTGAACACCAGGATACCCAATGTCAGGTTTTGAAGAATATTTTTCACTGGATTTCCTTTACTTCATCAATGCTGATCAGCACTGGACTCTAAAGGATTCTTCTCCCTTCTTGCAGGTGTAACATTTTCAAGGATCCCCTTGCTAACTCACTTTTCTGATTTCCTTATAAACTCAAGAGTGGGGTGTATTTCGTGCCTGAACTGTTTTAAGCAGACACCAGAAAACATTTTTGCCATATACGCACACGTGGAATTGTGTGCAAACACATCTACTGCAAATACACCCGTGTGTTGTCATCTGACTCACCTGAGCAAGTTCTCCTCCACATGAGTTCTGTCCTGACAAAAGACACAAAAATAACCCTCTAGGAACCAAATGTGTTTCTCAGAAATGCATCTGACAGCCTTGCCACAAAGCCTTTTTCCACCTCCAAGCTCCACTACCCAAAATAGCCCTGAAGTATTTTCAAAAGGCCAGCAAGACAAAAAGCAGCTTTCAGATGTGGCTTGAAGCCTCTTGTTTCTCACCTACTACGTGAAAATGGAGGGGTCTGGGGAGGTTTTGACCAGATTAAGCCTTTGCTCCCCACATGCCCCAGAAATCTCTGTGGAGCTGCATCCCATAATGTGCTTGGCACCAGAATTACAGAAGTAGATATTGCATCTTCTGACATCTGATGAACTTTTCCTGAAGGACAACACAACAGATCTTGGCCAGGGGCTCTCCAATGCCACAGCACACAGGAAACACTGTTATCCCTCAAATAAATAATTCATAGAGTTTTGCTCAATGAAAATTTAGAAAATAAAAAATCACACCAGCATTTGCAGGCTCTCCTTCAAAGAAGGTGCCTGCCAAGGTCAAAAAGCAGTCACCTGAAATGGAATCAACTAGACAGAGATTTAGATGGAAATGCAGCTTTCTCAGATCAAGGTCTCCAGCTGGTCTTGGTGTGCAGTGAAGCACTTCCTGCTGTGCTTCCTGAGCATATCTTCAATCTGCGGCTGAGCACCAGCCACAGCCACTTTGCTCTTCCCTTGTGACATGTTAGACACGAGGCCAGCTCAGTAACCAAATCTGCAGAAACTCAAGGGAAACCAAAAGCAGCACAGGCTCTGCCATACAACAAACCTTACAAATGCCACACCAGGGGAAGATTTGGACCCAGTGCCACCAAGCACTCACAGGCACCCAAAGAGTGGCACAGCGGCAACCCGGAGCTCAAGTCTCCTTCTCTCAAAAGTCAGTCCTGTAGGACTTCAGGGACCAGGGCTCCAAACCCAAATAGGGATTTTGAGAATTCCAGAGTTTGCTGCTCCAAAAACACACAGTTTGACCAGCCTACTGTCAGAGTCGATTCCTACTAAAACAAACATTTAACATGTGCAAATACTAAAAGATGAATTTCCTGTTTGAACAGTCAGCACAACAGAACATTGCCAAAGGAATCATTGCAACATCTGTCAACGTAACCAACCAACTTCCAGCCAGAAAATAGGACAACCATGATCTGTCATCAAGAGAAAGAACCAATGCCCCAGCACAGCCCCCCCATACCTAATTCTATATGGAGACAAATGACGAGCAGGATGGGGTGCAAGGAAGAGTTGTGCCTTTTTACCCTTCCTATTCAAATAAGCCAATAATCAACTTAGGAGTGAAAGCCCCTTTGGTACTTAGCAAAGGAACCACCCTCCAGGCAGTGACAAGTTTGAGACAGCTCTGTTCTCCCCAAAAAATGAGTTGCTTATGACCATGGACCTGCTTCCCCCAGACATCTCATTAACACAGTTACAAGCCTGGCCAAACCTCCACAGCAGATATGTAAAGGCATTGCAGTGATGGCAATGACAAGTCATTAATACTGACAATTATGCTTCAAGCCTTTTTAATAAATATTTCCAAGGTCTTCACTCATTTTCTAAGCAATCACATTCCTCATCACTCAAAGGGAATCATTGATAACAAAAAGGTTCCATTTCAGTTCTAAGGTAAAAGGTGTTGCTGCTGACAGCCCATTGCACAGGGGTGTGCTGGTCCCTGCAGGCATGTCCCAGTCCTCAGCATTTCCTTCCTGCATGGACTCACTGGAAAGCTGTTTGTATGTGCAGTGGGACACTCTCATCCAGGAGAGATATCACTTTATCAGTGGAAATGATACTGATATGGCTATGGGGGTTTTAACCTTTTCCAGGAACCAGAAATTCCTCCACAGCCTGAGTGCCTGAAAAGTTATGACAGTTGTGTGCAGTTAAAAGGTAAATGTTATTAATTTTGCTTTAAAAATTATGTAGAAAAAGCACAGGGAGCCAAATTAAATGCAGTCTGATTTGCCCAGGTGGTTAAAGAATCCTCCAGTGCCAAACAGGCGGTTCCTGGCCACAAGTGGCCAAGGGAAAATTTCCTTTGTGAATCTGCTGCCAGTGGAAAGCTGGTGGAGACTTTTCTGAGCCGCTTCTTACTATTGTGGCATACGGAACATGCCAGGGAAAAAGAAAAGAAGAAGAAGAAAGAAAGAGGAAAAAAGAGTGCAGCAGAGCAGCTTCTATTATCTCAGCTAGAAGATGCTACAGAAAATCTAAAGGAGCAAGACACAGCTGATTTCCAAGTGTTCCCTCCCTGGATACCTTCACGGAGCCTGCAGGGAAAAAGGAGCTGCTGCCATCCCAGCCAGCTCGCATGCCTGGGATTTGTAAATGTGAACGGGGCCCTTAACTTCCAAAAACCTTCTTCCTGTTTCTATTTTAAACTAAAAGGAGCCACTCAGAACTTGCAGAAGGCACAGCCCTAAAGCTCTCCAGGCTTAGGGCATCTGAAACAGCAGCAGAAAATGTTGTGTTTGCAAGTTGTTGCTGCTGCTCTTCGTAACTTAATGTTAACAAAATTTGTAATTTTGTTTTAAAACACAGAAAGTAGAAATGGAAGAGGGGAAAATGCACAATTGGCACAGCTCAAGTCAGACATGAGTCAATATATCAAATATTTCCAGTGCCATGCTCTATTCCCAGCTCACTTCCATATATTGTGGATGGTAGTTTCCCAGACATAATCCAGCTCATTATCAAGAAGCTGTTCTCAATATCCAAGCTCGGTATTCTTTTTACATTACTTTTATCTTACCAGTCTTGATTATGTTTTTCCTCTTGTTCTAAATCACACCTTTATTACTTGGATATATTAATGCTCTCCCTCTCAGTGATAATCAACGGAGCAGTTGCATTCAGAAAAACCCAGGAGGAACACAATTAATTAATAAAAAAAACTGGTAAATCACTGCCATACTCTCTAATTAGCCACTTCCCACTCCTGCACAACAGCAAACCTTGTCTTGAGAGTTTGGACTGAATTATTTGACACAAAGTTTGGAGGATGAAGACCCAAATGCATCTTTAAACACACAGTGCAGTTTCCTGAAGTGAGGCCACGCAGTTTGAAGCAGTTAAATCCAGCTGGCTGCATGATCCATACAGCTGTGGCTTCCCTCAGCTCTTAAATAAAATATTAGGGTGTGTTTCTATTGTTTGTTGGCTGTCATCAGCCCATCTTTCAGCTGACGGGGGTTAAAGGCTATGTAGATTCCTGGGACAGCTGTTTGGTAATTGTCACAGGCAGTTACTTGGTAACCCAGGAACGGCAATCTCAAGAGGTGGATTCTTGGTTGCTAAGCGATAAATTCAGGTAAAATAACCTTTTCCTGGATTTTATTGCAACTACAGGCTCCAACTATATAGTCCTGTGCGCTTCCCGCCCCCCCCCCTTTTTTTTTCCCAGGGATGGGATTTAAAATTACTGCTGAATAACTTTGCTGGGATCTCATGCAGCATTCAGCATGGGTTAAATGAAGTGGCACCATATTCCACTCCTATTTGAAAGGATAAATCCACAACAGGCTTCTACAGCACATTGCAGCACGTGCTGCTCATTTGCTGGGTGCAGAAGGGTGATTTACACAACAACAAGCTAAACAGAGCAAAACAGAGAAAGGGGCAGGTGCTGCTCCAAAAGGGACTTGCTGTTCCTCTTTCCCTTTCTGGGGTTAGGAATTTTATTTATTTATTTTTATGAAACTGAAAATCCAGGTTTGAGCTGAGCCAGATGCTTTTGTGCCTAAGGCTTGCTGAGCAAAGCACCGCAGCCCCCACTGCCCTTGGCTGCATCGTAGGGGTCAAACTCCCACACAGACACAAAGTCCTTCAGCAATTTTCCCCACATGTGTGTCACAAGCAGGAGCTCAAACAGAACCTCAGCTTCAGTGTCAGCTCCCAGTGCTCCGTAATTCCTTCACCTACAAAGCAGACACTGGCAAGACTTATTTTTCTGCATGGCAACCTTATTTACGAAAGCCTTTGAGGGTGAAATCCTCAATCTCCATTGTCAACAAAGGCATTTTTATTGGTTGATTCCTTTTCATTATTTAGTAATTCTCTTGTCCATTTTCAAGGAAATTAATAAATCAACACATGCCTTCCTCCAGAAGACATGTGCCAACAGAATTTGGCTGAGTTGGCTGCACTACCCCATCCTGCTGTTAGAGAGCAGGACAGAGAAGGGTTGTGGTCAGGGTTTGGCTGATGGATGCACAAGGACGGTTCAGCACTAGCTCCAGGCTGGGAGCTGGGTGGAGCCTCCCAAAGGATCTGTGCAGCCACCCCTGTGTATCTCAGCCAGCAGCAGCACCTATCAAGGGCAGGTACCAGCCCAGTTCCCTTTTTAGGGGCCTCCGACCAGAACAAAGAAAATTCCATCCTAATTCCTATAACATCCCATCTTCAGCAAGCAGTGGGCATGGCCCCTCCCTGTGGATCTGAAGGCGGATGCTGGTCCCTGCCCTGTGATCAGGCTGTCTATGCCACTTCATTTCCTACACACACCAGAAGGACTTTGTAAAACTCTCTTATGTTCCTTTCAAGGGGAAGAAATCAAAGGTGTTGCCGTGTCCAGTCCCTTGTACAATACCTGTGATCTGTGAACAATTAAGCTTTCAAGAGCTGTCGAGCTGACATCAGGAACTTTCAGGAAGGACTTCTGCAGTCAATTCTGCTACAAAAACCCAGTGAGCCAGACCAATTCTTGCCTCATTGACAGGAACTTTACCATGTTCAGATGTGCCTTATTTCCTTGACCGGGAAGAAGTGAACTCCTCAAGCCGTACTAAAAACCTAAGCATATCTCAGCTAGCAAAGGAACCCTCCTGCTTTACTAACAGAAGTTAAAGGAGTGAACTGAAACAAGAAAATTGGTTGAATGAGAAACACACAGACATGTAACAAACCCTTCTGTCACAAAGATATTCCCCTTTCAATTACTACAAAAATTTTTGTTAAGGAGAAAGAAGATCTGGGTTGTGTATAGACAAAACCAGGATGGTTTCCAGTGAGACAAAAGGCATTTTTCAGTGATACTGCATTTCTGGTGAAGGAAGAAGCCCATTTGCTGATGTTTGCCCTTACACCTGGGGAAGACGGCTCACTCCAGGATGACCCAAGGTTTTGATCCTTGCAGGCTATGTCCTGCTCAGGGAAAGGCTGATGGAGTGCACCAGCCTTGGTTCTCGGCTTTATGTGCCATATGGCAAGTGAGGGAGTCCGGCTGGGATTTCTTCTTGACAATTTTAGCTTGATGCTCGGTTTCTACAACCCCAGTAATACAAAAGCTCTGAAGCTGCATTGTTGTTCAAGGTATTGGGTTTTTATGCAAACAGCAGATAGAAAATATCACCTGCTCTGGATGTAGGATTGGCAGAAGTCAGGTAAAATGATTCAAACAGAATCAACATTTGGTGAAAGACTGGGGTCTAAAAACAGTGGAGGTCAAAGGGAGAATGGGCAGTGGCTTTCAAACACACAAAAGAAGCACAGAAACAAAATTCAGTAGTTGGGAATGGCATGGGGTAGGGATGGGTCACATTTCACATTACAGACTTTAAAGGACATACATATTTCAATATGTCTCATTTAAAGGTGTGAAAATCAGATCAGATCAAATATAATAACATTCTATACCCACCTAAAACCATCCATCCTAACCCATTTCACTGCTTCTTCAAGACAGGGGAAAGCAACTGTATCCAAATAAGGAGGAAATTATCTGTTTCTGTGTGATCTGAGGCTGATCCAGCACCTACGGAGTCAATGAAAACATTCCTGTTGATTCCAGTGTGGTTTGGATCAGGCTCCTCCGGAGAGAAAGTCTTATACCAGGGAATTTTCTATTACAGAAGGAGAACATCTCAGATTCCCTCTCAGAACTGTCTTTCCGTTCCTCTAAAATACTTTTTTAAGGAAACAAGGTGCCATCTTTTGTTAGGCATTTTCAGGCAGCTTTGCATACTGAACAAAATTACTTTGATACAGAAATCTCACTGATAAGTGGTTATTAAATACGTTTTGAAATGCTACAAAGACCTATCTCAAGAATTAAGCACAATATTATATCCCTGTGTTATGCAGAAAGGAAACAAATGTCCATTTTTCCACAGCAAATATATCATCCTGTGCCTAGGAGTAATTTCTTCCCTTAAAATGGCATTATTTTCACAATATTCTTTATCCTTTCTTTTTAATGTTTCAGATTATAATCAGACTTTTAATAATTAAGCAATGCCTTCCTCAGAATGGCCAGGCCCTGTTTCAATTTCCTTATTCCCCTGCTGCTTAGGCAGTATCCCTACCTAAAGCAGCAGGGATTAAACAAGCCACGACTTCTTGGGACCCAGGCAAATGGAGAGTAGAACAGGGAAGGTAAAGATTTTTAACTCACACAAAGCTTAAAATAGCACCCTCCTTGCTTGTCATTTTTGTCCCTTGACAAGATCTCCAGAAAAAAAAAATTTTGCATTTTCAGTCTCACAAAAACCATGGGTTCTCCAGCAATGAGGCAACGGAAAAAATCAATACTTGCCATGTACCATGTAACCAATAGAATAAGGGCAATGATTTATGTATGGATGGATGCAGACTGAATCAGCTGGGGCCTCAAACACAGGCAGAGAGAGAAGAAGCGAGAGAGAAAGAGGTGTGGGGGTGAGCTGGACTGCAGTGATTATTCCTACACTATGGCCAGATTTTTTTTTCTGCAGCAATAATCCCCCTCCCTGGCGCTGCAGGACGTAGAGGAAGGACTAGCAATGTGTGGAATATATGCTGGACCAGCTTTTCTCTTTTTGCCTCAGAATAATGATGCTATGTTGAATATTGAGGTACAGTAAAAAAGGAAGAATGATACATGGGCTGCAGTCCTTCAGGCTTCAAGCTACCTCCACCCTAATAAAGAGCAGCCCAGTGAGGCAACAAGAAATAGTTTAAAGAGAGTCAAATTATCAACAGGATAAAAATGTGCCATCACTGCTTCATGACAAGAAAAAGCAGGAAGGGCTCACTGAAGAGAACTACTCATACCCCAGGAGTTTCTGCAGAGAACATAGTTTTGTAAATTGGATTACCAGGGACACAGCACCATAAGGTATTTAATGACTGTGCTAACTTTTAGGATGTCTAATACTGCTGTTGCTTTAGAAACAAAAGCATCATGCTAAAGATTTACTTGTCTGTTTGTGTGATGTAGGTACCAATAAACACTTATCCAAACTATATTCAATGCTTTATTGCTGTACTGTTAATAAATAGCTCGTAGATGACTTTAAAGTGAGAGTAATTTGCTACAGAAATGTCATTCTATTTTATTAAAAATACCTCCTCTGTAGTTTGTGCCAAGTGCTAAAATAATCCGTAAACATTCCTGCAATTCCTCAGAATTCAGGCTGTATTTACATTTTGCAGAATCAGGTGTTCGTTCGGGACTTTCGATATCGTAGTTTGCCAGGAAGTAATCTTGCTATAATTAATTTTTCTGCCACAATTACCACTGATGACTGAATCAATTCTCTTTTCTTTTTATAACATTTAGACAATATTTAAACATTGGTATTTTCAGTGTCTCTCTTGAAAGGCAAAATATTTCAGATAATGCTATAGAACAATAGGAGGCCACCAGTTAAATACACCAGTTATGCAATGTTAGATCAATTAAAGCTTTAAGAATTGTCAAATGTTTGAAAGCCTTGAATTTTATAGATGTCTGGGAATTTATCAGGTCAGATAGAACAGAAATAATTTCCATTCTGCCTTCCCACACCATATTATGACGATCTGCTCAGGAGATTAATCACCAGCTACCAAACAATTGTGTTTTATGGCGAAAGTATCAATGAACATAGGGACAAAATTTAGTTTCAGTATAAATAGGTTTTTGTTTTCTAAAGAATGTGGTTGCACGTCACCAGACTTTGCACTTGAATTATAAAAATTCTGAGTGTTTTGCTTTGATATTACCTACCTATACTGTGCCTAACAGAGCATACACCTGTATGGGCATAACAAAAAAGCAGGAAAATAATACCCTGGAAACAGAGTTGGTATTTCATTTCCCAGTCAGCTGACAATGGCAGACAACAATAAATTTCAGGGAATGAAAGTACAAAACACATTCTAAAGCAGAATAAATATAAACAGGTTTTTCTTAATTCAGTTAGAAAATCCTTCTGATGGCAAACACTCAACAACATAACAACTAACTGTTCCCAGATCCCTCATCCCTCTGTTTTTATTCATCCCACAAATTAGAATCTTGATAAATTTAAACATTTCGAAGGCCTTAGAATTATGTTAGGCTACCATGGACAAAGATGCAGCCCATGAGCCAAACAAAGCACGACAGAACACAATCCACAAGTGAAGACACCTTAGCAGCAACTTCTGCTGTAGAAATGAAATGATGTGCACAATTCAGGGGATTTTTCCAACTGCCCAAAGTCCTGGAAGAGAACAGGTTATGCACAGGCTTACCTTGGAGCAGTAATTGTAATTCTCCTCCTGCTTTCTCTCTCTCTTCAATAAACAGAACAACAGAAACTCCATGGATGATGATGGACTTCCTTGACTTCAGTTCTGAGCTTCAGCCAGAAGGCCATGGACCTACACCTTTTGGAAGTGGAGAGGGAATAACATGGAAAGCTTGGCACCAGCGCGAGGGAAAAGGTGAAGAGCCAACAGAACAGGCACCGGCTCTCCACGGCACCAGGGCCAGGTGAGTGACACGAGCAAACAATGGTTTGCAGGCAGGGACATGGGAATTCTTGTTGAAAATTAATGAAAGCATTTTCCTTTCTCCTGGCCCTGCACTGCTTTGATAACTTGAAACACAAGGTTGTGTAGTTAAAAAATGTGAGCAAAGCCTCTTTCAGTGTTTGAACACAGCAGCAGAGTTCATTTAAATGCAACAACATACAAACCCACATTTCAAAAACAAAAGGAGAGGTGCACTGTCACTCCTGCAGTTCTGCACTGCTCTCTCTGCTCAAAGGTTTTGAATGGCAAAGGAACTTCAGAGATTGAGCAGGAGTGTTATAATCAGGAAAAGATTACAGAAGTTACTGGATTTGCAATAGATAAAATAATCCTAATGTTTCACATGTACCAATAAATGTCTGTTTCTACCCAGCACATGATGTTCTCTTTGCAAGTCACCATTTGAAAATACACTGAAATTGAAGAGAACTCTCGTGGCGAAATCCACAGCTGAATTTTTAAAAGATGACATATAAAATACTAGAGAAAAAAAATCTTATTTATCATTTTAAAAGGAAAATATTTTAATCTGATGTTTACTGCAATTCATTTCCTTCACATGATTTCAGCTTTTACAAGAAGAAATACACAGTCAGGCTTGCTCCCATTTACACTAATGGTGAGATTATGGTCACTAATGGTCAGTAAAACAAAATTATTCTTGTTGAAATCTTCTTAGCATTTTTAATATTTGTGCTTTAGAAACAACTGAAAAAAAGAAGCTGGTGTGTGACTTTAACAACTATGTTATTTTTAATTCATTTTCAATACCAGGAAATACATGTATACAACTGCATGTTAATATGATTTCAATTGAATGTGCTAAAATCTCACATTTCTCTAAAAGCAGCAGGATAATTCAAAATTATTTAGGGGCACACCTATAGAAACATTTACAACTTTTTCTGACATTAAAGTATTGTAGTTTGTCACATGAATAAGGAAATGTCACAGAATGTCACACATTGAAATGCCTTATCATGCTCTTAAAACTGGGATACTGTGGAGCAGCAACATCTGGATTTTTGATGTCTTCATAATTTTTTGTTTTGGTGTGGTCAAAGGACCATTGATATTTGTTGGAAACTGCTAAACTACTTCTGCAAAGCACAGCACTGTCAGCTCCAACTAAAACCAGCTCCTGGGGGAATGAACAGCCTGAGATCCTGCCTAACACAAAGCAGAGTAAACTGGGAATTTAATATAAATGTAATGTCTGCAAGGTGTTAAATTCAATACACAGTAAAAGGGGGGCAGGAGGGGGGAGAAAATCAATCCAAAAGCGTTGTAGGCCCCGATTTTGGAAGGGCTTGGATCACAAAAGCAGAACCCACTCTGCAACCTGGTGTTCTCCAGGCGCGGCCTCAGTGCTGGGAAGAAAATCTGAAGGGAAAACGGAACCCCAATATTTGCCATATAGTAAGCCCCAAATATTGGTGTATCAATGCCCCCTGAGCAGTTGGAGAGCTGGCAGTGATCATTTGCAATTACTGTAATTGCATTCATTCTTTGCTATCATTTCCCATACTTACAGTGCACAACATCTGATTCTTTTATCTCATACAAACCACCCCAGCTCTGTCAACAGCTCCTGAATTTTTAAAGTACCTCTCCCTCCCTCTTTTATTCTGCCTGAAATTTTCTGAGCCCAGATCCTCAGATAGAGCAACTTCCATGGATTAAACAGTTCTATAGCAGTCACCTAATAAAACACTATTAATTGTAATAGATTTTTGTTTCTTCTTCCAATGATATTTCCATGGCAACATTTTCAGGTTCTATTGTTGAGGGTGTTCTTCATTCCCAGAGCAGGTTAACCACAGGGCAGGAAGGGCAGGCTGTTGGTCAGCCTTTATTTTCTCTGGTCCTTCAACAAAGGTTAGTTGAGGTCACCAGAAGCCAAAGGGTAATTACTTTTCCTCAACAGGGTTAAAGTCACACAGATTGCTATTGAGACAACTGTATGGACGACCTTCAGGATTTTATGTTCAATCTTCTTTTCTTTTAGCAGAGCAAATGTTAATAAGGAAGCAGAGAGGGTAAGAGCCCGGCGAGCTGCACACTCTGCAGCTCCACGCTCTGCAGTTCTGCTCCTGACTATTTGTGCAGTTTGGAATAAAAATGCCTTTAGGTGAGCCCAGACCACAAAAGGTTGCACAGCGATTAGGTCTCAAAGCTATCAATAGCCAAAAAGGACCTGCTCTGGGATTTCTCTAGTCAATTAACAATATTCCAACTGAAATAAAAAATTTTAGGAGAGCCAGAACCCCCATATTCTGTTTTGGTGACCCCCCCATTACATCACTAATGTCACTTGCTTCACTCAAAAGAATGAGCTGGGATTGCAGGTTTTAACTAGGGAAGACTTTAGCACCCAGTGTCTCAGGCCTGGCTCCTTCTTTCAGCTTCCCATGGAATAGCCAGCAAGTCAGGAGCCTGGTGGGAATGGAGGAGAGACAGCCTGACCTGAACTGCAGAGAAAGCCAGGGAGATGGTTTGGATAAATGAGGGGTTTAAACAGATTTGGGGGAAGGAAAATGAGCTGGTAGCACACCAGCATCTCCAGCATAATGTGCTACATAAAGTAGAAATGTGCTCACACTGTGAACCTGACGACAACAGAGATCCATAAAAAATCACAATGTCTAAGTGCAAATCCAGCTGAGTCTCAGGCTGTTGGGCTGGTGCCCAGGTGCAGGTGGCACCTGGAGCACAGGGAGGTGGCATGTCCCTGCCTGCAGCCCCTGCAGCAGCACTCACAGCCAGGCACTGCTCTGCTCCTCTCCCTGCCACAAACTGAATGTTCCCAGTGGCTCCCCGGGCACCACTGAGCTCGTTACTAAAATTAACAGCGCTGGGTTACTTTTTGTGGTACACTTTAAAGTAAATATTGCAGCAGTGAAAGTCAATAATGCAAAGCAAGGGGAAAAAGAAGGGGGAGGGTGTCGTCTTTCTCAACCTCAGTTTCAGTTTTCTGTTGTCTGGCTACTCTTCCCAAGCTCAATGTTGACAAAATAAAATAAATAAATAATATAAGGATCAGGTCCTGATCATTAAAATATCCATTATGAGTCAGGGAAGTGCAACTCAGCTTCTTGATTGATGCATTACTGCGTAAGCTCAGCACAAGTTATAAATAATCCCAATGCTGATAGATGACAAATGGAAGATTTGGTAATCAATCAATTCAAATGGGGCTAAATGGAAGAATGATGCATCATTTATACTTGGCTGTATTGTACAGTATGTAAATTATTGAGTACTTGCTATACCACTGTCACATCAAAGAGGTGGTGCACAAACAGATGCTCATAAAACAGAATCCTCAGACTCTGTTTAAGCACCTGTCAGACACAGCCAAAGGGCCACAGAAACTTTCTTCTCTCCAGCCTGAACGGGGGCAGATCTGTCACTCAGAGGTTTCCCTTTTCCCAGGTACAGCAACTGCTGCCTGCAGAGTTCAAATATCAATTCCCAAACAGAAATCATGTTAACCAAGATTGCAGATAGTATCAAATTTAGGATAAATGTATTATAGGGACTGTGCACCAAGAAAGAGCTCCAAACACAGGAATCTAAGAGCTAAAGTTTCAGATATAATTTACATCTGCAGCATGTAAGAGACTCAAGCACACTGAGCTAGGAAAAGATGTGTTTTAAAGGCTCTCAAGCCTAATTCCATTATGAAATTATCTTATATAGCAACCACAGAGTTACAATTTATTCTGAACTTGCAGTCTTACATGTCACTAAATTAATTAAGATGCTACATTTGTTGGAAAGGGAACTTTCACTTCTCTTTTTCTGATGATGACCTGAGAAAGTGTGCTAGCCCCAGGCAGCAAAAAGTACAGATACCCAATGCCCAGGGGCCACTCACACCACATTGCTTCTTCCTAAACCACAGAATCCTGGAATGGTTTGGGCTGGAAGGGACCTTAAAATAGATCCAGGTGGGTAGAACCAATGTAGCAGTAGAAGTCCTTCTGTCCCATCTGTTTTTGGAAAATCAGGCTTGCAGGAGAACTTATAAACGTGCAGGGTGAGACTAAAAGATCCAAGGAAGTCCCAAGGAAATTCAGACAGCTGTCCTGGATTAACCTGCTTCCTTAGGACTTGTAAACAATGACACGAGCCACAAAGTGCTGATATTGGCAGGTCAGAGGGCCAAGAAACATTTATCCTTGGTTTTTTCATCATATTTAGAATATATTCTATTCAATTTCATTCCCATAACATTCTTAGAGCCAAATGCAGGCTGATTGCTCCTGAGTCATTAAAAGCCACAGTGACATGATACACCTAACCTGCATTTTTATAGATTTAAAAACCAGAAATGGCAAAACCCACTACTAAAATATAAATTTCGGCTTCTTTTTACTTTAGTAAATCTATGGTAGGGTACCCCAAATACTAATGATTTGTAAGTGGTCATTTGGATACACTTTGCATCTACAAACACTGACTGAAAATGACACAGACTCGGAGAAGATCAACTGCACAGGCATTTGGTTGCTTTGGAATCTTTCTCTTGGGTTCCTTTTGTTGTTTTGTAAAGAACAGATGCTGAAAAACAGACTCTGAAAACAACCAAGTCTTCAAAATCATGCGCTCATCCCTTACGTACAGCCTGCCTTGGTCACTCTGTGTTTGTGCCCATGGAGCTCCAAAATAGCATGGGGTTTAGGTGAAGAGAACAGAACCAGAATGCTCTGAAGGTGATCACTGCTAGCACAGTGGCGAAAGAAAACCCTAGGAAAACTATCTTGCAGCTGACAGAAAACCTGTGGCAACCAAAGTATCCCAAAGGAAAGGTAAAGATGTTTCCCAACCGGTAAAACTGGAAAATGTGCAAATAAACAAGCTGGCAAGTCCACTTTAGCTCAGAACTGCACAGTCTTCCCTAATTTCCCATTTCATAGTAAGACTAGTGAGAGGATAAACTGCTCCTCCATCAATGCCACCTCATTCCTTCAGACCTGTCCCATAAGCCCAGTGAGAGCTGTAATGTCCAGAGTGGGTAACTCTCTCCTATAACAGGCAAGGGAGAAAAACATCACTGTTACTCTTTACCTTTTTCCACTTCACCCCTTATGCCGTAAGGGCTGGCGGCAAGTGCGCTGTGGGATCTGTGTTTGTTTGGATGTCACATGTGGGAAAAGCACATCCCTGGCACAGCATTTATCTGTTCACCTGTGACAAGTCCTCCCTTTCACACTGCGACCCTCTCTCTGCATCTTGATTTTCTGTCAGCTTTTAAACCCCAGCTAATTAGAAGATTCACTACTCCTTATGATTCCTGACTTTCACAGTTTCTAATTAGTCTCTGTAGCAGTCTACTACCTAAATGAATTGTGATATTCCTCTTGGTGTGTTAAATGAGAACCACCAACAAACATTACATTTTCTCCTTAGCATTATTTACCTCAGAGTAAAGTAATTTAGTTCTGGTGACAGCATGTTTTAACTTCGGTGTTCAAATGAAGAAAGGTGGAAGGGGAAAAAAAAAAAGCAGGTTGAATATTAACTCCAATTCTCTTTTCCAAAATGATCCCTCAGATTAGGAGTCCTAATTGGGAAGATCTGTTAGTTAGAGATAGGGCTGAAGGTCTGCACACGAGATAGGCACAGCCCAGGGCAGAGCTCCGGGGACAGCTCCCGTCCCCACTCCGCGTGCAGAGCTCGGTTCCGTCCTGCACCGCAGCAGCTGCAGAGTCACCAAGCAGAACACTCCAAGAGGTAAGAGATGAATGAAGATTATCCCTAAATTCAGAGGGAGGTGCCTCCAGAGAGAGGTTGAAGTATGAGGTGTAGGATGCTGAGGGCTGGTCTCCATTGCAGGGGCAGCAACGCAGCTTTCTGAGCGCCGTGGACCCACCGGGTCCGGAGCTGTTCAGTACCCCAGGGGTTGTCCAGTGGAAGCTCTGATGTCTAAGTGACCATCTCTGGAGCTGGTCAATCAGCAATGCTGGACACTGACAGCAGCTTTGAATAGTATCTGCTTTGGGGAAAATAAATGTTCTGTCTATTCCTTGAGCTCAGCCTGGACACCAGAGGTGGTCATACCACTGACCCTTTTGGGAAAGAGAGCACCAACAGCTTGGACAGGGTGACATCCTTTAGCAACAAAAATTTGAGCAGCAAATCGTAAATATTATTTACCTCCATCTTCATCTGGTGAAGCAGAAAGGCTGAGCTTAATTTTCAATTTCCAATTTTAAAATCAATAAATGAAGTTTTATCCTCTTCATATCATTTATTGCATTATAAAAACTTCTTTCAGTCTTGCACAAGTTTCATCATCTGATGCAGCCCAGGCAAGCACAACTCCTATCAGTAGCAGTTAGCAGATTGTGCACTCTCACAGCTCCTAATTTTGGGGCACAATAGTAAAGTAAAGTAAAAATTCACTGGCTGCTGAACACTACGTGGAAAAAGATGTTTTTAAAAACACCAAAGTCTCTGTATAACCATACAGTCACCAGTCTGCTCGAGATCCAGGAGACACTAAAATAAGTATTATATTAGAGTTTCTTGCTGCTATTGTTATTAGAATAGCCTGCTGAAATCAGTAATTTTAGGCAAGACCTAACAACTAAATCCATATCAGAGTATCTGCAGTGTCTCACTGCATTTGCTTAGGGCAGTTCACACTACCCAGGCTCAGGACTGAATCCATCTCAGCCCTTTGTGCAGTGCTTTATGTATTTCTGCCTACAAAAGGCACTTCCGCAAAACCAGCAGGTTTATCTGAACATTTCAGCACCACACACGCTCCCAAAATGCCCTTTCCAGGGACAATTATGCATTCAAAAGCTGCTTAAACTGCACTACAGTTTTAATGGTGTTTTGTGGAAATCTCTTGCTATGTATATTTGTAATGGGGCAGATTTGTCCTAATATCCACTACCAACCATTTGCCAAATAATTATTTTAGGAAAGCAAACTAGCAAAATGCAAAAGAACTGAAATAAATTTCTCAACTGAAATACACTTCTCAACTGAAATAAATTTCAGAAAAGCATAAGAAGTCTTTTATACTTTTTGCCTGTTACTTTTTTATTCATTACTAACTAAGAATTACTCTGCTATAGTTGCTGCTCTTGCCCTTGCCCACAAAAATAGAGGAATCGGAAAATTGCTTATAACCTGCCTCCCGTGGATCCCTGCAGACAAAGTAATTTGCAGATTCCACAGAGCTGGAAAGAAACTTGCCTATTTTAGTGTCCATCAGACTTCTATCAGCAAGATTTCCAAAGCAACATTTTCTATGTGCAGGACTAAGTAATTGTATTTAATAACTGCTTTAACAAAAGCTTCCCCTACTCCATTAATTTTGTTGCCAGCCTGTGCTCCAGCAGCAGACAAAGAGTTAATGTCAAAATACATCTTCTGATACCCCGATTGCCTTTCTCCATCCATTGTTTTCAAACTTCTTTTGAATGGTCAGAAATTTTCTGCCTGAATAAACTCTCAACAGAAAAGAGAACTGGAGCAAACAGACAAATGAGTAAAACAAAACCAAACTCTGTTGGCAACATAGAAAGGAAAAATGGTTATAAAATCAGGTATTTCTAGCACCAGCATTTATTGTGAAAGTAAGGTAATTTAAAAATGTGAATTTTGCTCCTTGAAGCAAAATTATATAAAGGTGACAACATTCTGAACAATATCATAAACCTAGCAAATTTATCTTTGGATGATTTGATACTCAGAATGGAAAAGAAATTAACCCAGCTCTTTGGGAAGCATTTATAAAAATTATTTTCAAAATAACAAATCCCTGCTTTCATAAAATGCTAATCATGTCCCAGCTTTCCTTTGGACTGAAATTTAGACAAATACTAATAGAAGTTACTCATCACTAACACACAGGAGCTTCTAATTCCAACTGGTTTGCTCACTCTTAGCATTCTCATTTTACTGTCAGGAGCAAAAACTCTATTCTTATAAAAACCAAGAGCTGCGTTTCAGTTATGGTTATCTATTGATTCAGTTACACTTGAATTGATCTCAAATTGTTTCAAGCAACTGTTCTGCACCCAAAACACCACATGAACCACAGAAACCAGATCAATAGATTTCAAGTGAAATAATTGTTTTCCTTTGTAAGACCCCATTACTCGTTGAATGCAGAACTGTTTGATTGACCTCCAGGAAAGCAGCAGATGTGAATAAGCCAAGCACCTCAGGCCTTATCGGTTAAAGCGAGGCCTTGGAAATTACATGGAAGCACAGGGAACGTGCTCGGGAGCTGTGGGAAAGGCACAGCTGGAAAAACAGCAAACCTGCATTTGACTCTGATAAGGGGAGAGCAGCAGGACACACAGGGAAAGAACAGACTTTGGGAGTTAGTCACTCATGAACAGACACCAAAATACTTCACTAGTTAAGAAAATAATTCAAGGATTCTCAAGCGACTGCTTTGATTCACACAGTATTGGTATTAGTGAGAGTTTGGTCTTGTTTTGTGAAATTTCACACCAGTGTGCCACTGAAGTAATTTTTTCCCAGTTCCTTTCTAAATAATTATAAGGCTTTGTGAGGGCAGTCATTTCCAGATTACCATCTTCCAGTGCAGCAGCTGAGGAAATCAGGGGCAGCACATGAATTCCACTGGCAGGATGCAGATTTATACCAGATTAGCAATTTAGTGGCGTGCCTGAAGTGAGATTTTATTTCTTTTAATAATAATAATATTGAAAACAAACTAAATGCTCACAGTATAGCTTAGAATGCTTTTGTAAGGAATCTTGGTTGGCTCCTTGCATGTATTAGAGCCTATCTGAGCTTTACTCTTTTACGAGCGCAATTAACTGCAAACACCTTGTCATAAACATTCCAAAAGGTCAAAGAGATTGCAACAATTTTGCTAAAGAGATAAATGGTCAAATAAAACATTGAATTGTTAATTCCCAGGTGACAAAAAGCTGCATGAGTCAGATCAATAGGAAGACATACAGAACGAATTCTGGGATAAAGGGCGGGTCAACCTTGAAGTGTTATTAACTCGCTCCTGTTGTTTTGCTGGGCACATCCTGTGTTCCAGCAGTAACAGGGCTCTGAACAGCAAATTAGTGCTCACAGAAGTAAAACTGGGCAGCAGAGATTGTGGAAACAAAAAGTTCTGGAAGGATTCAGCTCTATTAACTTAGCTTTTATTAAATATTGTCAGACACATACAGAGTCTCATTCCACCTTATTCCTAAATTCCAATAAGAAGATGTAAGTGCCAAGCTTGTCATGTGAAACTGTGTTTTGAACGACTGCAGTCCCTTAATTTACCAGTCAGGTAGAATGGGCTCTTATTTTCTGTTTATTTTTAGAATATTAAGGAGAATTTCAGGGTGTTGGGAGGGGACCACCTGAAGAAGTCTCTTCTCAAAACTATTCGACTTTTTAGACCCCTTCAGAGCAGATCACAAGATTAAAAGTTGTATGCAAATAAAATAATCTCAGCATTATTTAATTAGGGACATTTACAAGTAAAAGAGAGGCTTTTCCTAAGGAAAACTAAGCTACTCATAGTAGAGAAAGCATGGAAAATTGTAAAATGCTATCACAAATTAGTAACTCTCTTATGCAGTGAAAAATATCTACCAGTATCCATAGGAAGGAACTGAGGTGGTATAAAACAGAAACAGCAATGCCTATAATGATCCCATTGGACACTTGAAAATGAACATTTCAAAGGTCAGGAATTTTACTTCTGCCAAATTGGATGCTAGTAATTTGCATAGGACTGAAAGTCAAATATCAGTGTAAATTCCCTCAGTCATATGCAAATGTAATCACCCTGTGCCTCTAACAGCAGCTTTATGTCAGCCAGCATGAAAAATGTAGAGAAATCCCATAAAGCACGTTGGGCTTAGGGATATATGTAACACAAGACACAACATGACAAACATCTATTTGATGTGCTGTACAAATGCCATGGAAACCTATTTTGCTCTGACAGCAAATTTTAAGGTTCTGTTAACTACTCATTCAATGATTTTTATAAACTAAAAGAAATTCTCTTTTTCTACAGCACTTCAGAAATGTTTATATTTACACAAAACTCGTGGCAACTTTGAGGTACAATTTTAGCTTTAAAAAGAGGACAGCACATTTATATCTTTTTCCTGAAAAGGTATTTTCACTCTGCATTTTCTAAAAACATCACTTGATATCTATAGCACAAACCCTCAGGACTCACTAAATTAATGGCAGTTATGCCACTAAAATTAATGGCTCTGGGATCAGGACTGACTTAGGTTTTCCTACAGTATTTAAAATTTAAAGAGAAGCCTAAGAGTATTCCACAATTCTAATATAATAGTAATAAATAAGACTCACTAAATGGGTCTGTGTCAAACCAGTCCTTTAAGCCAGTAAGTTTATGAAGCAAAAGGGTGTAGGAAGTTTTTTCATGTAACAAAGGAGAGAATAAGCTGGTGTAAAACTCACATCTATTTGCTCCGTTTTAGTTAGTTCAGACATAATATTAGACATGATAGTATTTGTATCACTTGGGATACAACACAGAATAAAATTATTCTGTGTTCTGCACATCATCCTTTTTATCAACACAAGCCACTGCTTTAAATAACTATTTTAAATTAAAGAGCTGCACTTCATACACACCTTCATCACCAGCAGTGATGCTGATGGAACATAAATGTTATTTTATTGAAGTACATGGCACTTCCTAAATATCCATAAAATACCAGATATCCCAGAGTGACTGCTGCACTGTTTAAATGCTTCAAAGTGCTTTCACAATTTGTTACAAATTGAATAATGTGACATCCACAAAGTCCAGTAGTTTAACTAGAAAAGCCCTCCAGATTCACACATGGAGCCTGGCAAGATGAAGTGCAACTAATTCTCGTGCAGTTTTATTAATTACATCGAAAGAATGTGATTTGACCTCAGAACTGTGGTCTTTTCAAGAAGAGAGAGACAACTGCTGTGAAAGTGCACATCTGATGCACTCGCAGCTTTCCTTGTTCCATTAGAAAGCTCCAGTCCCTCTGGCGGGACCCCCCTGCCGCAGACACAAACAGCAGAGCCCAGCAGGGGCGTGCACAGACCAGGTGCTGCGGCTTTCCATGGAGCAGTGCAGCGGGCACAGCCCGGGCCTGGGCTCCCCCTCGGAAGCAGGGCACTACCTGGCGCTGTCCTGCCCGCCCGCACACGGCTGGGGCAGGGTCCTGCCTGTGCTCGCTCACACCTTAACTCCAAGAGGGCACAGCTTTTAGAATATAACATTAAATCAAATATATTCAACCCAAAAAGAAACACATGGATTTAAATGTTGTTCAGCAGGAGAGAGAACAGAATAAGAGGCCACAGAACCACCCTATATGGCAGCATCACCGCACCAATGCAGCACAGTGGGAAACCCACCCTTTACACTGCCTGCAAAAAACACAGATTATCGGTGAGACAGCAATTTAAAATGTCAGCTTTGACTGGGCAGCTTTGGTTCCCTCCTTCTTCTCCCTTTCTGCCTCCCTTGCACCCTGCCTGCACATCCTGGAGCCCCTCAGGAACGGGGCTTCCCACTGAGCAGTGTTCCCCCGGCACCAGGGACAAAGGGGCTGAGCTCTGGTTTGTCCCTGCCCTCTGCCACGGCAAACAAAGGCAAGGAGGATGAAAATGGAATCTGGACAATTATGTACTGTACATACAATTGCCTTCTAATATTAGGCAAGTCACAATATCTCCTTTTGTTCAAATGATACATTCAAATCCAAAGACAGCAACAATTACAGGTACAACTGCCCACACAGAAGCCTTTAAAGCCACTTCTCCATGTAAACTGCTTCTGACACACACCACAACTTTTGTAACCACCTGCTTGTGCCCAAATTGTACATTTTGACACCCCTGCTCACAAGAAGAGACAAAGCAAACACCAAGTTCTGAATCTCACTGATCCCCTCCCCACCTGTGTCAACAGCACAAGTGCTTGCATGTATGAAACAAAATTGCATGAGTATAAAATTGCAAGGAGACCAGAACTGCTCATTAAAATCACACTGCTGACCTTTTATAATAGCAATATAGAATTGCTGTCACTAAAGAAACAATAAAGTTGCATTGGAACTTTTTCAATCTGAGCTCAGTTAGCCACAGACCTCTTCTGCTAAATTAACACAAATTGAAAGAATGTGATGTAACTCAGCAGAGGTAGAACATGGTACAGTAAAAGGAAACCTAAGCATGTTGGTAGAGATAATGAAGAGTTTCTGATTTCTAAAATTCAGACCTCAAACAAATCTTCATGCACAATTATACCCTGAATTTGTATGGCAGATTACAATCATTTCAAGGGAAAACTGAACATTGCTGACATACATGTCCAGGCAGTCACAGACCCAGCTTCTTGGAGGCCAAACAAGTTTGTAAAGGTGAGGGAGAAAAGACAAGAAAGGCATTAAATGTCCCCCCAGGAGTGGCTGTGACACACGGGGCTGTGTTACTGGTGTGGAGATAACACTGCTGACACTGCAGTGTCTAACACAAAACAACTTCAGTCCCACACTACCCTAAAAGGCACAGGCTAGTGGACAACAAAAATCCATGACTTGAAAGAATTTTCCACTTCTTTCTTACAAGTATTAGAACAGCTGTGGTTCTTGGGAATTTGCTTCTCAAACAGCCACTTGTGCAGGCAGGAGAAGGCAATACCTGGCTGCACCTTGCAGAGCCAGACAGGTGACTAAAGATTCATCCTCTCACACAGCTCTCAGCCCTGGAAAATCAGGACACTGCTTTAGTTATATTCTCATTTCACCTATGTCTGCAATAACCCCAAACCCCTCTGTTTTGGTGAATTTTTAGGCACATATTAAAGAGAAATACTCAGTTATGTCTCTAAAGTCCCAGCAAACTTTGACAGAGTACAGAACAGGTGTTAATTTAGGGCTGAATATAAACTAATGAGACATAAAAATGTCCCTTTGGTAATTCTTTTCCAATGCAGCAGGGGGGCATTTCTTCTCTGCCAGCTTCTCTTATTAAATGTCCATCAAAGGGAAGTTTGGAATATCCTTTCAGAGTGTGTCTTTAGGAAAACAGCTGAAACCTCTGAACTGTGCATCACTTCAAAACTCCTGTTAATACCACAGTTCACATAAATTCAGTTTTCAAAATCATCTGCTCGGTTTGGGGTTTCAGATTTTCTCCCAACTTCCCAAGGCATATATGTTATATCCTTGTTTTTAAAATCTTTAGGAACACAGAATAATCTGTTCTCCTGCCCAGTGCCTCCTGAGTTTTTTGCAAACAGCAGGATTTCTTTAATGCTTCTGATTGAATTTCCCTACTTTCTCATTTAAGGGTAGGAAAGCAACTTCTATTCTGCACCCCTCTTAGCAGATTGTAGCAAAAGAGGAGAGAGGGGGAAAAAAAAAACACTAAAGCTCTGACAGATGGTACCCAGCGTTTGACTCATGCTGGGCTCAGCAGGACCTATAGTTTAGAAGGTTAGGACTGTCAAAAAGACTCTGCTTATCAAGTGAATAACAAAGTATGGACTGCCAGGCTGTTTCCTATAGAAAACTTGTATTTTCCTTGTAATTCTCAGCTATCTGTCCGGTGCTTCCGAAACTTTTGGAGGAGCAGATGCTTTTCTGTTTGAGAAACAAGTTGGGAGCTGCCATACCGGGAGCAGCCGGCGGCACAGTAGGCCTGACTCGGGGAAGCTGTGCCCCCGTGCCGGTGTCAGCACCGCGGTTTGGGGACCTCAGAGGGGATTTGAGAGCCGGGAGAGAACTCTTCCTCTCCACTCGCCTCCTTTTGCAGTCAGTGACAAATTAATCTGCTCTTAGATTACTGCCCCAGCCTGAGGAATCGCTTTAGCAAAGTAATTGTGGCAAACTGGGAGCAAAGGCAGAAAGGTCTGGGCATAAGGCAGCGCTTACCAGGCTTTTCTTTCTAAGTGATTTCAAGCTCCCATCAGGCAGCATCTATCCCAGCACAGGGTGTCTGAAGTGACTGCAAATGTTAGTGAGCAGGCTGAAAGCAGGACTGGACTCTGCAGGAACACAGCTGAAATGTGACCAGCTTGTAGCCATGTTTTCTGGTAAGTCTGGACTTTTAAATTCGGGGTGGGGGGAGCTTGCTGGTAAATAACTCCTGTTATTAATCACTGCTATAGCTCCGTAAATATTCCTAATGCTTTCTTCCTGAAAATAATGTCAATTCATTTGTTGAACAAGACCATTGGTTTAGTCATAAAGTAAATTGGTACCAACAGTCAGCAGCTGCTCTTCAACAGTTAGAATTAATGAGATAGTAATTATACAGCAAAATACAATCTTATTATTGCCAACACTCAAGCCTCTGTCATTGCCTCATTTGCTTTTTGTTCAGAACTATGAAAAATGAGATTACTTAACTGAGTTCTGAAGTTCACAGAATATAATTAATTCAATGTGGATTCATTGCTGTGTCTGGAATCAAAGTTGCTTTATAACAGACTAAAACTAGTTGGTACTAAGGAGGGCAGGGGGAGGAATCAGTGCTGGTTTGCAGTGAAACAGAGTCGGGTGACTGCGCACAGATGATTAGTTTGGGTTACTCTGCTGACAGAAAACCTCCAGCAGAACAAGCAGGTGGGTAAAAACTTTATTATAATTACTCATTATTTGCTAGCACATTGATCTCAAGGAAAAGCCATAACCAGTGTGATGCTCCTGAAGAATATAGCTCAGGGCATGCATGAGGCAGGCTGTGTCAGAAAGTTTTTACCTGGTCTGTAGACTAAGAATTTGTTTTGAGTAAGGCAATGAACAATGAGGATAATTCTTTCATTCTTCTTTCAAATTCTAGCCAGAAATGTGGCTAATTTATTTAAGTGCTAATTTATTTAAGGCTGTTCCCCTTCAAAAAAAGGGAGGGAGGAATAGGCTGAATGTACAGCCTGTTGCTTTTCTCCCTCCTTTTCTTACCTTGGCTCAGTTTTCCTTTCCCAATTCAAGTATCTTCTAACAGATCATGTAGAGATCACAACAGGAAACATGTCTTTTCCAAAAATTCAGTTTGATTTAGTTTTCATGCAGTCAGTCATGAGCCCAAGTGAAGGAAGTCATCAAGCAAGACAGTTCTGGAACATATGTGAAAAATGAGCAGTGTTCTCACCCACCACTTTGGGGCACACATGATGTATCCCTGCAGAAGGTGTCATTCCCACACCCTTGCTCAGCACAAACCCAAGGACCCACACAGCCATCTCAGGGAACAGACAATTGTCCTTGTCACTTGGGCTCAGTGCAGCCAGATACTGAGCTCCCCACAGCTCCCAGCAAAGTCTCCTCCAGGTGCTGCCTAAAAAATCCCTTGGGCTGTGCCAAATTGCTTTATGCTCTGGCCCAGGAGCTGTTTTCCTGCTTTTTCTGCTCTTCCAAGGCAGGCCTCAGAGAGGGACTTTGCCAGTCAGGGCTTAGGGCAGGGACACATTGTCCAGTCCTGTGGTTATTTACCAGACTGACCTTTGGGTTTAACCCCCGGCTGCATCCATGGGTTTGTGATGAGTGATCCTTGCTGTCACGGGATGGCTACCAAAAGGACTGAGCAGCCCATAAAAACCCGGACTTTAGCAGTGATGGGACGTGGAACAGAGAGAAGATGAGCAAAACACTTTCATGGATAGATACAGGAGAGACCCTGCATGAAGTTTCCATATAAAACAAGCTTGCAACCAAGTCACACTGGTCACTGATCTATACAGGAATGCCCAGATTTCTCAGAAAAAAACCTTTACAAACTGTAAATCCAGTCTTAGAAAATGCATGGTCATATTCACAGGTGCATTTCAGCCATGATATGACTTATTTGCTTTTTTCTGATGACACAGCTCAGTCACCAGTAGCCTTTAATTCTTCACTGCCTGGATCTGTTGCAAATCTTTGGGAAAAGCTCAGCTGTGAGCAGCAGAAACTTTGTCCTCACTCTCTCCACATCTGCCTGGGATACAGCTCAGGCCCAGGGGTATCTAAGCTACAAAGAAGGTATGTGCTCTGTAACAAAGGCAGCAGATGGGCCGGCCCAGGAACACCTACCATGGCTGTACCTTTGAGAAAACTCTGTCTCAAAAATGTGCCGTTAAACAAATTCCATGAAGGAAGGCCCTGAACACTTGCATTGTTCTCCAGATAACAAAAACTTAAAAATAAATTATTAACCATGATCCTGAGGGTTTGAACCTTCCACTGGGCTAAGAGTTAATTTCAGGAACATTGGGACAGTTTCTTGTCCAAGCTTGGGGAGCTTTGTTTTGTGCCTAGTTCAGAGAACTGTAAAATCAGGTTCCACAGTCAGTCCCTTTTTCAAAACAACACCTCATGCTACCAATGCAACAGAAGAGAATCAGAATGTCTCAAAAAAGGACTGATCAGCTTTGACTGCCTGCTCACTCTTTCCAGAGAGATGAAGCCTTTTATTACAAGCTTCCCAGCGTGTCACTGAAACGTTATCTTTATTTATACCTCAAAGTAAACACACAAATAGCCACTATAAATTTTATCAAACAGACAGGAGAGGGAGCTCTCTCTTCATCCCACTCGATTAGGAATGGGTTTTGCTGAACTTATTAAAATCTAATCACATTTTTACTCTGTGTCACATGTTACTTGTCACTCCTTTGTCCTGGGACTGTCTCCTCTTAACAAACAACTCTAACATAAAACATTCCTTGTACCACAGAAGAGTGGGTTTTTTTAATAAATGCAATATATACATTTGTAAGGCACATTCAATTTTGGCATAGGAAAAACTGAAGATGTAATCCTACTGACAAAATTCTGCTTCCCTACTTACTAATACACACACAAACACATGTGTGTCTGCATTGTAAGTATACTTTCATATTTTTCAACTTAAAATACCAAGTAAGTTATTTTTTCATGGTTACCATCCTTTCCATATTCACAGATTATTTTGTATTAATCCTGAGGTTTACCAACCTAAAAATTCTGGTGGATCCAAGTGCATTTTTAAGATAAATCCCTGAAATATCAAATTCACCAGAAATACATACAGGCAAAGAAACCACAGCTGACATAAACCCAGGACAAAAGAAAGTCACAGTAATCTTAATGTCTGCATGTTCTCATTGGGTTTATTTGAGACCTTATTGGAATATGGTCTTGATTCACATTCCCAAAACACAATTTTGACAGCAGAAATGCTTGTATCAGCATCTGGATATAATGCTAAAAAATCAAACTGCGAGTTATGTCTGTCTCGCAAAGGCTCGATAATAAGATTTACTTAATCCATTTGAAAGAAAAAAAAATGTTTTTGTCCCCCAATTTGTTGCGACATCTGAAAGTTCACGAGGTTATGACCCCTCTTTAAGAAAGCATCTTCTACCACCTGCAAATACCCCAGGAAAGCAGTTGGAAACAATAAAACACGTGCTAGTTAACCGTTTCCAGGGAAACAGTTATGCTCCAGCAATGGGAGATTTCAGCCCCATGGTGGCTTTGTCTAAAGAAGACATGGCCCAGCTGTTACTGAATAACCATTGTTGTAGATCATTGGGAAATAACAGTCAGGGCACCAGAAACGCCCTGTGGAAGTTTTATTTTCCTCACTGCCAGAGGTACATGGGAGTGAAACAGCAGAAGAACAACATAAACCAAAGTATAGGAACGGGAAAGATACTAACACCAGCTCCTCGATAAATACACACAAATGTATTGCCTTGTGCACTTTTAGGATGGTGATTTTTCTAACACAACATCCCCTCAAGTCACTAGTGGCAAATATTAACATGAGTAATTAACTATAAAAAAGTTAGTTAGAAACTCGGAAAGTTTCAGAGCCTGAGGATGGAGTTATTTTCTGTGCTTAGAAGTGAATCAGCACACACAGCCCAGCTTTTGTTTCTTACATCAAAGGGATGCAGCAACAGATTGGTCTCCTGCTCTTTATAGGGTTTTCCAGAGCCACACAATAGTTAATTTCATTGTCTGGAAACACAGCAGCAGAGTTTGTAGTGCAAATTTTCATCCCCTTGAACATGGAATTTGGCTGACTACACTCATTAGTTTGTAGAACAGAGTGCATCATTTAACAAGGGTGTTCTGCAGGTTTTGCCTGATTGTTTGAAACAGGGAGAGTCAAATCTTCAATCACGGGCAGCCAGGGCAGAGCTCTCAGTAGCAACAGCAGCACCAAGGTTTCCTTCTGTATTTAGGAGAGGTTTTCCCTCTATATTTATCTATTTGCTCACTCTAGAAGGATTATTAGTGGCCGTGTTAAAAGCTGCAGGGAGGTGCAGCTGTGCTGAAAGGGACCATGCAGAAGGTGCAATACAGCTCCATTAATGGTGCAGTTCCTGTTCAGCATAGGCAGGACAAGGTGGCTGATGGGCTGAGCACAATAAACACACAAAAGTCGCAATGAAACTGAGATGTTCCATACCCTAAATTTCTCTCTCCTTAAATACAAGCTGATTCGTCTGGTGCTGCAGGGTGTGGTGAGGGGAAAATGTGGCTCTGGGTGTTCATTTCCCCTTTCCTAGTGCTCCATGAGCATTACAAAAAATGACGAGAATGAGTTGTTCTCTAGAAAGAATCTTTTCAACCTCTCCCGATAATCTGCTTAGCAAGGACACAAGCTGTTTCTCATTTGTTTATACTGTACAAGCAGTCACTGTGAGTCACATCTCAGGGAGACTTTTTTTGCATGGATTTTTCAAGAATTTGCTACAAAACATCCTTTCATTTCCAAAAGACAAAGGGAAACAAATAGTGGTCTTTAGTCTCCTTCTAAAGCACATTAAAGATTTTTCACAGCAAAAGACACTAAAGATCTGTTCCTCATCCTTCAAATTCTTTGGATCACTTAGCATTGGCAAAAACAAATCTCTTACAATGAAAGCTCTGCACCAGAACTGAGTAAATTAATCTGAGGCTTTTATAGCCTCCTTTGCTGCTCACAAAAAGAGTATTAAAGTAGGCTAAAGTAGGGTATTTTTTCCCTTTTTTATTTCCTGTGCTTACTGTTTGGAATTAGCAGAAGGTTAGAAACTCTTCAGTCCTCTCATTCATTTGTATTTTTTTTCACGTTTTTAAAACCCTGCACAGTACAAGTCTATTCATAATCTGTGCCTCAAAGAATGCCCAATTTAAATGTAAAAATGCACAACAAGACATAACAAGTGGGAGAGTCATAAATGAGGTGAGAATTACATGGACTGAAGGAGAGACATTTTTACCAGAGAAACTCCTCGTGGCTGCAGCCAAAGGAATGGAGACGGCAGCTGGAGGACACTCGGATTTTCTCTCCTTTCTTTCCCAACATCAACAATTAGACAATAAAAGGGACAGAGAGAAGAGGTTATAGAAAATAAATAATTGCCATTTGATTACAAATAGAATGTGTGTTGAGAAGGGAAAAATTACAGTTGTTCCAGTAGAAACCAAACAAAAGTAATGGAGTTGGGCAAGAAGCACCCAACCACAGAAATGTAGAGGAAAGGTGCTGTTCTCAGTCCCAGCTGATTTTTGAGGCATCCAAAATGTAGCCTTTGGAGGCCAGGGTTCCACTGGGAATGCTGAGTGTCAGATCCAAACAATATTGAAATTAACAATATTGTCATCTAATTTTCTTGAGTTATATCTGGTCTTTCCACAACAGCACCTTCTTCAACATCTTGCCCAAAATTCAACTTTAAATATTACATGGAATAGCAAAAAGGAAACATTTCTCTCTCTTCTTCAACCTGGATAGAAGTCACAGACTGGGAAATCTCTGCAGGCAAGTGTGATGTCTTTATAGCAATCTCACAATTACCTGTAGAGATTCTACAATCTGGCATCTTCGTGCACATTAATTATAAACTATACACTACTTCAGCCTCTGCATCTCTGCTGAGTTGAGCTGAATTCCATCCAAACCACCTAAGCAGCATGGAGCTGACTGCAAGCTTTTTACTTAATAATTTTCATGAGTCAAAAATTGAAAACAAAAGCATAAAACCCACATAAATTAATCAACTGGACACTGGAAAAATACTAAAAGACAAAGTTATTATAGGCTATTTTTCAACTATGAGGGCCTGATATTCCATTACTAGGCTACACCTACTGTTAACTGAGCTGAATCACAACCAGGTTTTCATGGGTGATTAGTTCATGCAGCATTCAATGAGTTCGGCTTTTTCAAAGTGCTTTGAAGAGCTGTTTGGCTGATGAACATTCTCATACCAAGCTTTGGACATGGTGGAAGCAAGAATAAGCCCCTTTGAAAGAAGAGAATACCTGGTAATGCAGGCCTTCATGAAAGGAATAAAGTAACTTCTCTTTTTCTCCTTAAAAATGTTCCTAGAACTGATACTTGTGAAGTTTTAGCTCATCCTACTTCAATAACATTGAACAAATGAATTGGACAAATATTTATCAGGGCTCAGAGAGATGTTTATTCCTGAAACATCCAGGCATTGATCCTGCTCAGAAATGCATTCCTAGTTGAGCTCTCAGTCACTGCACCAGAACCTGTGCTTACATACTCCAGCAAATTCCCTCCACCTGAACAACACTTATATAAAATCTGGCTAGAAGGACAATCTGGCATGAAAGAACATCAATGGTGACGCTGAGCTTTTCGTGCAAGAAGACAGAGGAAGTGGGGTTACCATTTTACCAAGCTGCAAGTGAAGGACCCCGATCTTCTCAGTTAATGCTCTGCTGGAGGACTCTCAGACAACACTTGTCCCTTTGAAGAGCCCTCATATCCACTTGCTACCTGCTGAGAAGTCAAATATCTCCCTGGGATGAAAAGCTACCACTCAGGCTGTGTCTCAGCTGCCGTGGGCACGGGGGAACCCAAGCTGCCTCTTCCTCAGGGCTGCTGCTTTGCCAGCAGCTGCAGGGGGAGGGAGCAGAGGAGAAGACGTGGGTGTTTTCCAGTGCAGGGGCATAATTCCAGGGGGAACCACCGAAACCTAATTCCGCTTGGGTGCAACAACAGACAAGAGCACAACAATGCTCTTGGAAGGGTTTGGGCTCCCATTACAAAACTCCACAAAATCCAGCAGCTGTGTTCCACCCCTTACTGTAAAGGATCAGTGATTTCCACACTTTTTTATTACTTCCTTGTTTTACATCTCCTCTGTTCTCCCTGTTTACAAGAAATATATCCTTAGTCTGCACACCCTTGCTACATGCCCAGTTTCCCAGTTCCCAGCACTTGCCAGAAACCACTATTCTTACAGAAGAGCTACCACCTTTATTCTAGATTGGAATGTACATAAAGACTGAAATAAGGTTATGAATTTAATCTGTTCTTCTCAAACAAGTGTTAATTGACAAATGACGAGGGCAAGCATTTGCAATACCATGATTACAGCTGATAATTGTGCATGTGGGTACAATTGACTTGTCAGCATCTGCAAATAAAACCTGTGGTGACATCCCAGAATAACTCCAAACAATGGAAAAGCCCCACTCATTTCTCATTTCAATACCAAGATTGTTTCAACATAAGCCTTATATATTAGTTCTGGACTAGAGGCAAAATTGCAGTTGGAAGAAAGGCATTGTCCCCAGTCAGACCCTTACTATTTATCCTTGTTTTTACTGAGCCAACTTGTTCTTGTCTGCTGAGTCTTCACTGCTTTAATAAGTCATAAAATGCTGTGCAATAAAAATATCAGTTACCTTGTGTGATTTTTAAAAATTTATCTGCCCATTCCACTCTAATATTTTAAATCCCTCTTCAATTATTCAGCCAGCCCAAGACCTGCAGAGACATCAACAGAGTGCCACACATTTCCCAAAATGCTGTTGATGAGTAAGATGGAACCTGTCCTTCCATTTAGATTGATAAAAAATGCCCCAAAAAGAAGCTATGCTGGCAAATCCAGCACTGAGAAAGAAAGCAAAGCGTCATTCCAAGGACTGACTCAAATCAATGCTAGAATCACTCCAGGCTAATCTCAAATTTTAATCCCTTGATTATTTTCTATGATTTTCTTCTTATTACTGTTCTGGTTAAGAGGCTCTTTTGGTTCATCTTGTATGCTCTAAGTTTCTGACATCATTTTAAATTCTTCTTCTCTTGTCATCCTGCCAGAATTACCTTCCACACCTCCAGCTTCAGAATGTTGCCATTGTACTAACCAAAATAAGAGAAAACCAATTTTTTTGGCAAGTTTCAAGATTTCATCAAAAAATGGTAGTAATTACACCAATGACAATAATGTGCACTTATTATTTGCTGGATAAAATCCTGTCTCAGTGAAATCAATACAAGTTTTTGCATTATCTTCCATGGGATTATTCCAGAAGCCTTTCATCCTTCCTCTAATGACTTCTTTCCATCTCCCTATTTACGAGTAAATCTTTTTAAACAAAACATACAAATTAGCACTAAAGCTAGGGAACTATTTGGAACCCATCATGCTGCAATAGTGGAAAATTAAATAACATAGACTAAAAAAAAAAGCCCTTTTTGCAGAACAGAAAGAAAATTCTTAAGTATTTTACACCAGTAAGGAGAGTGTGCAAACTGGTAATACAAATCTGCAGCAAGTCACCAGTGAATGGAGATCTCTTTTCCTGGTGAGCTGCCCTGGTTTTGAACATTGACTATCTCTTAATTACTGATTTTTTAAATTTTTTTTTTTTTGAAGTCTGAATCTTTACTTTTAGCAACATGTACAGCTGGAGTACCATTTTCTATTTATTCAACTCTAAACGTAAGCAAACCTTCATTGTGTCTGAATTTTTCATTAAACATTTTCACTGCAAATTACAATACAAAAAAAATATTGAAGCTTCATAGTTTGATCTTTGAGCTGGAAGTTCTAAATTCTCTTTGAATCAGTCCTGCACTCATTCCATAATCTTATTAGATCCATGTAAAATTAAAGTAAAAAGAAAAAAGCTGTGCCATGAGATCATCAGGGCTGAAGGCTGAAGAGTCAAGCAATGAAAAATTAAAGTGCCAGGGCTGAGGTTGCCTGGGTGCAATTACTCTGTCCCCTCTGTGCCTTTGCAGTGTGAGACAGAGTTTAAATTACACAATTACATGTGTTAGAGCAAAATTAACATTCTTTTACCATAAGGCTTTTATGCACCATAGATAAGGGAAAGGGTAGTCCGACCTTTCAGGAACTTGGATCACCTTTCCACTCATAGGGAAGCTATGAGACAGAAAGTGGATATTTATCCTTGGAAAAACATCTAACCTGTGCTGGGACCTTCTGTACTATTCATCTATATCTATTTACCACCTTGCTGTAGGTAAGGCTTGTCTAAATTCCTGTCTAGAAATCGTCTCCTCCTACTCCTTTGGAGCCTTTGCTTCCACAGAAGTTCCACAATCATACACTCAGAGGCCTAAATTTGAAAAAATCCCAATCCAAGAGCCATCATCCACCCACAGCAAAATGACTCTGCTTTCACTGCTGTGCTAAACTGGTATTTTCTTGATAGCCAGCACTGCATGCAAGGCTGGTAGCAAGGACAGGACACTGGCCAAAAACCACCCAACAAGAAGAGCAGCTACAGGAATTGACCCACACGGTTGTAACTTTTTGTCACCACGGGAAAACAACTGAAGCACTACAAAAGAAACACAAAGAAATCAGAATTCTCCCCAGTGCAGTGTTTAGTAGCCTGCCACACAAGAACCAACAGAAACAATGTGTCTCCTTCACCTTTCCCTCTACCTTCCCAGATCTGCAACAGATGAGAAAGTCTGGTCATGTCTGTGTTCATCTGGAGCTTTGTTTGGGACTTTCTGTACCACCTGATGCCTTCTTTTGTCCAGCAAATACTGTGGAACTGGCTGAGCAAACATAATCAGACCACCTGCCAGGCCTGCCTCTGGTTTATTCCAGCGGAACCTTGGTGTTCCTGAGGATTTTCTGAATGGTTCCCCTGCCAGTGCGCTCCAAGGCTGCTGGGAATTTATCCCAGAGAAAATCCAACGGCTCCCCATCAGTGATGGCCCAGGCTGTGCTCTGTGGCCTCATGGCTTCAGTGGGCAAGGTAAGGAAAGCAGCTCGACCTTGCACAAACCCCTGAGCCAAGCACATGCCCTGTTGTTTGCCGGAGGGCTCAGGCAGGGCAAGGATTTCCCTGGAATTGTCGGCGAGCCCACAGTTGCCCCTCCAGCAGCCAGAGGCTTCCTGCATGGAATGAACAGTTGGTTCTCCTGGCTTCAATGTGCTGCTGTTGCAGCAAATCATGGTGAAAGACAGGGAAGGACCTTGTTATCGTGTCCTGCAGGTAAACAGCTCTAGGAAACAACCTGATGTTCTACTTCAACCTCCAGAAAACTTTCATACGGCTTTTTTCCACAACAATCTCTAAATACCTACTTTTCTTCTAATGTTATCAAATGTCTCCAGTACATCCAACTTTTTTGATTCTTTTCTTGTTTGTAGTTCTGGCACTTTATCCCTATACATAGGAGATTTACTGCCCAACAGGAAAGCAGGGTTTGGTTAGAGCTCCCTACCCAAGTGTGCTACCCTGGCTTGAGGGCGCTGCTCAGCAGAATTCCAGGAGCAGTAAAGGAGGTAAGTGAAGGAGCTGAAGAAACAGGCACATCATTTTTAGATGTTTTACGTAAATGTTTTTTGTTCAGAAGTCAGAGAGCTCCCTTGAATGTGTATTTTATTGTGTTCCTTATTATACAAGAGGAGCTAAATAAGCTGAACCAGAAAGAACAAGTCTGCTTTATCAGTTTACACCCAGACTGGAGCATGCCAAAGATCACCAAATAGACCAGGTTTATTCAGCAAGTTGCTTAATAATAGTTCTCTCAGAGAAGATGCAGAAAGAACCTAAATGTTTTAATGACAGATATCCACAGCACCAGGTGTTGTCTGTGGAATTATGCCATTTTTTCCTGTGTAGGACATTCAGGGAAGAAATTTAGCTGACATGAACCCACTTGCAGGCCTAACCTGGATGGCTGTGAGTTGGCTTAATCTCAGCTGGCAACTGTGAGCAGTTAATAACTCTCTCACAGTTGTAGCTGGGATTATGCTAAACACAGCAATTTCTTTGCTCTAATGGATTAGCAGACCTGCGTGGCACCTTAATTACAGACCCAAGAGTCACTTCTGCAGTGCACAAAACCCAAACACACCACGCATACGGGATGAACCTCATGGCCTTATCCAGACCATACACTGACCTCCAGGCTTTGCCTTGCTACCTCTGCCTTTCCTGACTTCCCTGTTGCAGCATCCTGCAGCAGCAGCAGAACAATCTCTTCATTAACTGTGTTCACAACTTTTCCTGAAGTCACCTCTCATTTCAACCACCCTGAAACTATTACTTGTCAAAATATCTCCTGAAGCCACTGGTCTAGCCCCGAACTGTAGGGCTGACAATGACTTTTATGTGTTTAATCCTTTGCATCTGCAGGTTTTTTTAAGATACACAAGGGTCTGAGTCCAGACTTTTCACAAGTTCAAAGACTTGTTCCACCAGAACCATCCTCTATGCTGAGTTTTCCATTACCCAAAACAATTTTAATCCGTTTTTCCCATGTTTATCACCTTGGTAATGTAACTCTACCCAGTCAGGATTCCTGTAACTTTTCTACAGTTGAAGTACCCCTGCTCAAGAGGAACAATCCAAAGATGCAGAAATCAGTACAAGATTCCCATTAACATGAGATGGCTTTAGTCAGCTATGGATACATAGCACAAAAGAAATATTATATATAGCCAGAGCACATAAAATAGTTATATTTATTACAGCACAGCTTTGTGGCTGAAAGCTCCAGATGGCCAATCCTTAGAGATACATCCATAAGTTTTATTTATGTGTGAGATTCCAGGGAGCATCTGTAGCCTGCCAGAAAATACTCCTGTTTTACGCTAGGGATCAAAGGAACCTGATAAAAGATGGTTCGCTCTGATGTACAGAAGTTGGTGGTCAACAAGACCAGGTATGGCCTGAGTTCTTTTTAGTCCTGCAGAATTTTAGAAGAAAAAATTATGGGATAAAAGTGCCCTGTCTGAAACAGCCCTGGTGAAGCGACACCCTTGCTGCCTCAGGAACTGCTAACAGAAGCACCCCTGATGTAAAAGTGTAGCTTAAGCAGGACATTTACACGGATTTAGTTATCATTCTCATTAGTCACCACACGTCACCTGACACTCCCCTGTCCACTGTAAGCCTCTGTCTTCCACACTCAAAGTTGAAGTTAATGAAGATATCTGTGGGACACAGATCGCGGAGTATTTCAAGAGATCACGTGTGCCATGAAAGCAGTAACAAAACAAGTTACAAGTTAAATACAGCCAGGGCACCTCTGTGGGAAGAGCAGCTTCATTAAATCAGTCAGTCAGACACATTTCAGATTATTTCTTTTTAGGCCTGAACCAGAAATACGAACCCCAACTGTCTCCAAAATCATCGACTTTCAAACAGAAGTGGGTGAAAGCAAAAGTCCTCATGTCTGAGGGCTGTGATGACCATATGCTGCTTACATGGGATGCGCAATTTGCTCTCAGTACACCCAGACCTACAGCAAATGGACAAACATCGCTGGCACACACTCATCCAGAGGACACAGCAGAACTAACTACCAAGACTCAGGTCTGGAACCAGATTATTCCTTTCCAATGTGGTATTTTCTCTAGATCCAGCACAAGCGTGAGAAATGGGACAGTAACATTTGGTCTGTAGTTCTCATTGCCAAAGTGCTGCATACAGAAAGCCCACCCACGCTGGCACAGGGTTAGAGTTTCTCCTGAATTTCACAACTCACACACAGTGAATTTGCAGACTCGCCCTGCTGCAGGCCTACATCATTTCCTGCCCTTTTGAGAAGAACACAGTTGCTGACTAATTTGCGTTCAACTATTCAACCAGCAAACAACAGGTTTGAATAACTAAAAAGTAAAACTCGCACAAGATGTATAATGCTCTCCAGCAATGTTACCCAGAGTGATTTGTGGTAATATTTATTCTTAGTATTTCTTAGATAAAAGGTATAAATTTCCTAAAAAAAAACTGAGTGGTGCCATTAAGCTGGGTTGTTTTTTTTTTCTTCCTACTACACTGACCTTGTTAAACCTCAACATTTGAAGTTTAAAATTTAAAAATGGTAACCAAAACCCCTGCAGAGTTTTTGATGTCGCAGATACTGCATCAGGAACTGATTGGATAATAATCACTCACCATCAGTTCCTAATGCATTGCCTTCAGCATCTAAACAAGCATCCAGGAGTTCCTATCAGGAACAGCTGCAATATTGTGATGGTGACAGAGGAGCTAAATGTCATCCTACCAAAACCTTGACAGCTCTCCTACAAAAACACAGCCTTACCTCAAGGGGGAAATCTAAAGGTACTGGTGCTGTTCAGTGGGACACCCCACTCCCTCTCAGATTAGGGTGCTGCAATTAGAACCAGATTAGGAAAAAAAAAAAGGAAGGAAAAGAGTTGTGTCCTTGCCTCAGGTAGTTACTTCAACAATGTATTTTCTTCATAAAAGACTTACAAGACATATCTAAAATATAGTGACAATGGCAAGAGTCACTTCTGTCCAAAGGATTTCCAAATTACTTGACATTATTTCAAAGTATTACAAAATTATTTACAATCTGCTTTGTATTATTGTAATATATGCACAAAAAACACACCTATGGATTTGTATGTACATTTCTATGAGACAAACAAAAAAGCAGAGAGGAACCCTTTGTTTGCTGATGGAGCAGAAGCCACATGCAACTGGAGCACAGCGAAGGGCAGCGTGTTACAGTAACACCCGACAACTCCCTCAGGGACCAAACCAAGCATATCCCACTTTAATGGGGTGTGACACCTGGACAAGTGCAAGGCCACTTGTAAGATATTAATCTCACAGACCTTTATGGCTCTTTGGGTTCTTGTGTCTCCAAAAGAAATCTGAGCCTCACCTGAAGGGCACAGCCCTCACCAACAGAGTTTCTACTCAGACCAATATTCCAGCTAAGCATTGGCTCAAAACAAAGCATCTGGGCCCTCCAGTACACCCATGGATATGGTGGAGGCCTCATATCTCCATTCTGAGCATTCCAGCCCACGTGAATTTGTGATCTTGAAGCTGAAGCTGCAAGATACACAGCAAGATATCAACTCTATCACAGACCCTGTCGGTATCAACTGCCCCAAAAGACAACTTGGCAAACCTTACCTGCAGTCTGACAGATAGAACATCACCGCCACAGCTCTCTAAGGGGCAAGGGGAGGTCTCAGAACATAATTAGGATATAGCAGCATCAACTGACATCATTTTATTCATTATTCCTATTCAGACCTGAAGCTCAAAAACTAAATGCAACCTCCTGGCTATCTCCACATGAGTTTTACCCACTTCTTCAACACAGAGATGAGTCTGGCCACAAGCTTTGAATAAGAATGAGGATCTGGAACTCATCTCCATCCCACAAATTGTCGGCATTTTTTTATCCAAAGGCATGTTTCATTATGTTCCATTGGTAGGAAGTTAAATCCATATTCAGATCCTCAATCCATGTATTTGGAGATGAGAAGTGCTGGCACAGGTCCACAGGTTAAATCCTCAGAGAGAACCATTCCCCAGAGAGAGGAATTTGCATAGCCCAGAAGCCGTCTGGAGGTGCCGCTGAGCGTGCAGAGACACGGAGCACCTTCCAGAGGCAGGAAACACGGCTTGTGGCAAGAGGAATTCCAGGAGTGAGACAAGGAGCCTGAGTAAGCAGATGTTGTCTGCAGGGTCAGAAAGGTAAGTGCCAGTTTCACAGCACTGCAGCTCATACAGTGACACTGAACTCATTCCAGCCCCTCCGGAGAACCCACATGTTGGTTTGTCTGGGAGCACGTGGAACTGGGACCTACAGCCTCCACGCAGAACCTGGATTCCTGCACATGGAGATCCCCATTGTCTCCAGCTGGCACGAAGGTTCTGAAGGAAACCAAAGTAGTTTCTTAGCCCCTTTTTTCTCCTTCCTGGGAAAATAATTCAAGGCTGCTAAGACTTAGAAACACTGGTCTTTCACTAATTTTTTCCCCTGCTATTGCCTATCATTTTTAAACAGTTGTATTAAAGGGGAAATACACCAAACATTTTTATTTATTGCTTTACTTATTTTGACCTTTACTACTGCCAAAAATGCATCCAGTACATCATTCATGAGTGAACGGCATAGTTCCACAGACCAAGCACACACAAAGTGTGAGGAATAACTGCTGCAGAAAGGAATTAGCAGTGAAAGGATGAAAAAATCCTTATTCTTCCTTTTGGGTTTTATTTTAATTTACAAGACTTGAAGGTGACTATGCCACTTGACAGTAGTTCTGAAGTGTTCTGAATTTTGACCTATTAGATATATGCAGTTACCTGTACAGTTCAACATTCAGTTCTCCACACTCCTGACTTCTCAGTCCTAGGGAGTGGGACTGGCAGCTCTGGCCCTTTGGACCACAAAGGAATTAGCATTTTATTATGGATATCTTCAGATCCTGATCAGCCTAAGCAGAAATGCCGTGAGAAAGCCAATGGGTGGGAAGACTGAAGGGAGCTGATGTCATGGAGTTTATATTGTAATCTAATTCTAGATTGTTTAGGCCTTCCATCTCTCAGGCTCTTCTTCTCTTCCTGTTTCTAGGAAAGCGAAGAGCCTCCACCCTGCTAATGATCCCCCAGGGGAGGCAGTGTCAGGAGGCAGCACTTTCTGCAGCAGAGAAGAGCCATGGCTGCTGCTGCTGCGGCACACGACACCAGGCTGAGAGCAGCCACAGCCCAAAGAGATCAACCCAGCGAAGGGGGGAGGAAGGGAGCCTCCTCCCGTGGGAATGCAGCTGATTCAGGGAGGGAGGGGAACAGCTTCGCAGGGAAAACAAACCACAGAGCTTCTCAGAACCCCAATAATGTCCACGCATTCTCCAGGGAGGATTTGCACAAAGACGGGAAGAAACATAAACAGAAAGATGCGTTGTTGGAAACACCACTTGAAAATGACATTTCACAGCGAAATGTCAGGGCAGAGCATTTCAGAAGGTGATGGGATCCTCACACTTGGTTTTTCCACAACTTCTTTGCCTCCTTCCTCCCAGCTGAAGGCCCATGGCCAGCTTCAGAGCCCTCACTGAAGCCTCACCAGAAAGAGGTTAAAGAGGCAAAAAAGGGACCATTTACTCCTCCATATATTTTCCTCCCCTTTCACACTTCTATCCCAGTTCAGCTGCCATCTAATCAGCCTGCAGTGACAGCCACAAGAAAATGGCATTAACTGTGTTTCTCATTTCCCTTTTTCCCACTGCCAAGAGAGTATCCACTAGTTCGTGTCCTGGGACCCCTCTGTCATCCCAGAGGGAAAGCTACCTTTCCCTTACTTGCTCCCACTCCCTGGGTCAGCCTCTGCCAGGGAACAAATGAGATGTTCCACTTTAACCACAGAGTACCACACTCACTTACAACAGGATGACCTGGGAGAAAAATGAAGAGAGAACAAGGAGGAGGCATTTGAAAAACCATAAATGAAATACTAGCGTGTTTAATCTCCCCTTCTACTCTCATTGCTTTTGAAGGCAATAAAATCCAGACTGGTTGTTCCTAGGAATCTCTATACAAACAAAAAATTACCTGAGGTAGACATACCCTACAACAAAACTTATCTTAATGGTAACAGACTAAAGAACCAACTAATTCATCTGGCAGTAACTACAACAAGGTGCAAGTATAAGGTAAACCCAGTGGTATTTTCCCAAATGCTCTCCAACAATTTGTGGCTCATGAACTCCCTGGGACATACATTCCCACGCCTTTAGCATCCCTAACAAACTGATTTTTCACAAACCTGTCCAATATCCCCCCAAACACACCTAATCTGCAGCATCCATACTGCCTGAGGCAAGGAGTTGTACAGTTTCATTACATGTAGTAAAGGAGATTCACTTATTTTTGTATCTCTGCTCAGTAGGGGTTCCTTCAAGCTTTACCTTAGTGGAAAATCTGGCAGCTGAGTATGCATATGAAAAACAGTGATTCTTCAAAAAAAAAATCTGTGTAAATTTTACCACGCTATTCTACAATTCCTGCTGGAAATGGAAGAAATAACAAAGAAACAATAAAACATTGGTGGGGGGAGAGAGGCTTGGAAATGAGGAAAGAAAATAAGGTGACTGTGGTGAAACAGGTTATTGCATCAAAAAAGAGAATCTGTAATTCCTACTTTAAGGACCCAAAGAAGACTTCCAGATAACTTTACATCCTCTGAATTTCTGCCCAAATATCTCAGCAAGTAAAGGATGTTTTAAGTGACAGCCTCCACGCCCNGCATGCTTGGAAATGTTTAGATGCCATATTTATTCCATCAGGCTCATGCAATCAGTTACACCCAAGAGCTGTGCTCCAGAGATGCCCATTGCAGGCAGTAGGGTTTGAGTAACGAGCACGGAGGTCCACGGGCTCCCAGTTTTGGTTAATCCACCTCCCAGTTGGACCATTCCTCAGCACAGACAGGGAAGAGCACAAAGCTGTCCACCCTTTTGGATGACTCCACAGTCCTGATGGAGCAACAGCTCGGGGCACACGCTGCAGTTTAGCCACCCACACACATAGGTTAATGCACTTTTTGATGATTCATAAACCCAGATCTAACAGCAGAATCAAGGCTTTTGTTCAGTGTTTTGGAATGAAACATCAACTAACATTTTTTACAGATGACTGTCAAGGCAAAATCCTGGACTGCAGAGTCCTGCTTATCTGAAATTATTTTCAGCTACGCCCTTCAAGGCAAAGCCATGTCTATTAAAAGAAATAAAGAAAATCCCAGAATCATAATCCTGGAACATTCAGCTGTGTACTGTACTCCATGCAGTTCATTATGTCCAGATTTTGCAGGGAAATTCTATTCCTGTGCTACATAATCCCTACTCACTATGGACTTGTTAAGGATGGATTTGTATAGTCTTAACTGCAAATTCTTCTGCTTTGGGGTGTCCTTGCTGAGTCTTTAATAACAAAGCTTTGAAGTTTAATTACTCTCTTAGCAGCTGCAACCATTATACTTGAAATATATACAAGGCAAGTAATAAGGCTGTAAAGCAGGAGTTAACTTTAATCAGAAAGGGAAAACACGAGGAAAGTTTCATTCATTAATGGTTTTGACAAAATTAATTTTGGTGTCACGCACATCAAGGCCAACTTTCAAATCAGCAGGATCTTCCCTCTTGCTCCTTCCAGCAAATTCTACTCAATGCCTAATTAGGAGAGGCAGAGTTGCCAGTCAAGAGGGGGTGGGTTGCAAGAAGATTCACAACTGTCAGTTCACTTTGCTACTAATATAATGGGAAAAACATGTGCAAAGCAGCCACCCAGAAGAGGAACTGCCCACAACATCCTAAAGGAAGAGTTATATCAGGAGGGAAGACGGCACACTGGCATGATTCCTGTGATGTGCAGAGCCAGAGTGAGAGAGACCCCAGACACAGAAAACTGCTCTGACATTAAGATATATTGCCATGCTGCCTTTTTCAGGGAAAGGGGAATGATTAACAGCCCATGTGTCAGCTGTCAAGGGCAGCATTTCCAGAATATTTTTTTATGATTGATCAGCTTCTTCGACCTCTCCACTGTACTAAGATACCCTCGGAGCAAAACTGCTTGTGTTTGCAAAGGGAACAAAAAGGAAGGCACTGGAAATGCAGATCCAACTAGAAATCTCCTTTTCCATAATTACTGTTGTTTGCCTGATGACAACAGACACAGTTTTAGGTGATAATGTACTTCTATCTGTACACAGATATAAGTAGGATCCCATCTGGATCAATTTTTCGTACTCTGCTTATTTGGTATATAGACCATATAAATACTAAATACAAACTTCTTTGTTTTCTCCCGTCATTTTCCACTCTATTGTGGCAGCCATGTTATATATATTTATGTATGTATATATGTATTTATACACACATATCTCACATATTCTACTGGTTCTCATCAATTTATATTATAGATGAACACTTACATTTATAGCTATACCCCTGAATACAATGCTGAAAGAATGTTAAAGGTGCAAAGTCCAGGCTCCAAATGTCATGAAGTGGCAAGATTCAATCTGTATATTTTACACACTTAGAAAAAAGTTGTTTCTACCTCAATGGTGCCAACAGAACATGAAGGGAAAAGACATCAAGGTTATTTAGAATCCTTTGATCCAAATGGTTGATGTAATATAATGCCTGCTGTCCCTAAAAAAAGTTCAGCACTTTTATATTTGTTTTGCTAACGAATTCTCCAAATGTCAGACATTATAAGGAAGCTGGAGTGTTTCTTCTTTCTCAATGCAGTACCTAGAGTTGAGAGGGTACTAGTAAATTCTGAGGGACAAAACATGAGCATTAAGACATGGTTTTAGCCAATTTACCCTGACTTTATAAAACTAAAAATCCCCCTCTTTGCAAGGTAAATACAGTACGTCTGGTCTCTCACCAGAGGTAAACACTGATAGAAGTTAGAAACTGTTGTCATCTAAATATTTCTGTAGAAAAAACACAAAAATCATATTCTCATTATTTGATAGCTTGACTTTTCTACTTCCAATCTCCCTCCACATCAAGATATTACAGAGAGGTTTCCAAACTTGCTGGTTGAGAGGCAGAATTTATTATCTCACTGAATCATTAATTTTAGGCTCCAATAAAAGTACAAGGTCATTAGTGATGTGCTAGATTATATCCCACCCCTGAAGTTGCTAAATCAACAGGAGGGACACTCTCCAAACCACCCTGGCCTGAGACCACCAGGTTTACAAGCTCTTTTGAGAATCCATCAGCACTGCAAAGGCTCCAAGAGCTGCTTGTGCACTGTGCTGGCTGCGACTGCAACCACGGAAAGCTCCAGCTGCCTCTGCCAAAGCTCTTTACGCAGATGCACAATTGGAACTTGTAAATGACACGGAGAAACAGCTAAGGCTCATGAAACTCCAAAACATTTCTGCTTCGACCAGTGTGGTCAGCAGAGTTGTAATTTCTGTGAATCCAGTATCTGGGCTTCTTGGAATTTACCAGCCCTGCTGGCAGAGCAGTCACGTCTTGTAACTTCCATGCGGGCAGGAATGAGGCTCAAGGAACTTACAAGCTCCCCAGGGCAGCTGGAGGAACTGGCAAATTCAGTTCGACAGATACCTGGTGTTTGTGGGGCTCTGCCAAGCCCGCTGGAAAACAGTTCCCAGCTCCTGCCGCTCGCAGCTTTGTGCTGTTGAACCGACAGCAAGCTCCGCTGCAGGGGTTACGCTCCCCGCCGGAGCAGGAGAGGCAACATCTGTGCTGGGAAGTGAAGTTATGTTCTTGGCTCTGTACCTACAGGGCAACAGGAACTTCCTGAGAGATCCAACTGCTCTGCCTTCTATCCTATGCCTGAAGGATGCTGAAAGTGTGGTTCTCATGCAAATTAACCTCCGCAGGTAGTCTGGGGAAGATCCTTGACACAGATTGCATCTCATACCAAATAAAACAGACACCAGAGGAGCCAGCAACTACTTCACATCCCAGCCTCAGAGCAGATCGGCAAGGCTTGATGAAAGGTGAAGATGTCCCTAAGCACAGAGCAGTTGTTTGCTCTTCTGTTGAGTGTTTTTCTTCTGTTTGAGATATCCCAAACTACCTGCTGAACTAAAATCAATGAGAAGCACTGAACCAAAGTAACACAGGGGCAACACAGAACCCTGAGGAGCCAGGTGGGGTTAGGGGGATAGCGCAGACGGGAAAAGCAAGGAAAACAACACCTACTCCTATATATGTTGTACTGTGTGATGTGGGACAAAATATCCCACATGAAGGGACAGATGTAACAAAATATTAACAAATTAGTATTTCACTGTTGTTCTATATGTAGCAGCTTCAGCTGTCATGTGCTTCAGGCTAATCTTCTAAGCTCAGAAGTCTGATAAGGTTTAAAGCCTCAGGCTGTCATTATAAGAATATTTCATGTACATCAGTGTAGTGGATTATGAGTTAACACCTATTTGAATTAACATCTATATGAATTAACCTGATGTTTTACTCTCTGACTGTAACTGGATAACTGGACTTAGTTATCCCTGGAAGTTTCCATCCAACTTGCCTCCAAGTGTCTACAAAATCACTAAGCAGTTTCTGCAGATCATCTGCATCTCCCTATATCAAAAAGCAGGGTCAGATACTACAGTCAGCCTCTTCATTCAACCAGATTCAGGATAGGCCAAAGAATACTCTAACCAGTGGAACTGAGCCACCACATCTGATCTTATCTTAACAGAAGAGAGTATTCCTTGGAGGGGAACAGTCATGGAGATGAGTCAAACATCAGCCCACCAAGGAAAAGGTTTTGCCTCATTCACAGCAACTTAGAGAAGGCCAGGATTTTGTGGAGTGAGGTCTTTAACTGTGGCCTCCAGCACCATGCTCTGAATTCCTGGTTACGTGTTCAAAGGGGCTCCTCCTAACTCCTAATCCCAGAGATAACCTGAAAGACCTGCTTTGTGTAGCTTACAGAGAAGCCTCTGCAGAAGCCATGGAAACCGAGCAGGTGCCACCAGAAAGGCCCTCACACAGCTGCAATTGCTCTGTGTGTGTGTGCAGATATGTGTGTGTTCATAGGTCTGTCCATACTTCCAGGGCTTCTGCACGACAGAAATGGATTTTTGCCTTCTAAGCAGCATTGCTTTCCTTAAGAGCAGAACAAAAGAGGCTGTATGAAACATGAACAGGAGGGAGGTGTTCCCAATAAGTATGGATAAAGGGAAGCCTCATTCATCAGCGCTCCTTAGACTCTACCTGTTACACTGACTTCCCCCAGCAGAAGTCCTCCCTCTCATCTGAGTCTTTTGAAGACTCTGCATGGGCAGCAAACATTGATCAAAACTCTTTGCCGTCAATGTTATCTTTACCTCTCCGTTTACCCACACTTACATTAATACACACAAAGAAACTTTTCAACAAGAGCCTTTCATACCCTTCCCCTCTGGATCTTGCCCTTCTCCCTCACACATATCCATTGTCATCTCAAAATGCACACTGGAGTAACACAGCCCCTTCCAGATTCCCTTGTGCTGCGCTCTATGAATCCGAAACAGTCTGGTATTCCCAGAACCTGAACCTTAAGACAAAGGGTTGTATTTAGGATTCCTAGTCTTGCCAGGCTCAGATTCTTTTCCTGAATTTGTCTTACACAACTTTAACCAAATGGAAACAGAAACCATATTTTGTACAGAAGATGAAGATGAAGACAGAGCAGCAGCTTCACAAAACACCATACCAGGACAGAAGAGTTTAACCCTCACTAAGCAGTCCTGCTGCTGCTAAGATCACATGGAAAGACACCTCTGTAGGCATTCCCTAATATTGTGCTAATTGTGCTTTCCCTAATAGCATAGAGGGACAGGCAATTGCTTTGGCAAGGCAACAGATGAAGCCTCACACAGCACACAATGTTTGTAGGTAGCAGCTCGCTACATCACTTATATAATTTATTCTTTTCTCTTTCATGCCATTTTAAAGAGGCAAACTGACCTAGAGGGTGTGGAGGGGAGTTACTACCACGGTTTAAACAAGAGGAAAATTAGTTTAATTGCATATGTTAGACTATGCTGGCACTCTCCATAAAGAGATTATCTTCCTTTTTAAGGTTAGTCTGTTCAGAAGATTCATAATTTTGGCTCATTTTATCCATGAACACTCCTTTTCTTCATGAGCTAGAGCAGAAGACTGCAAACTAGAAGTGAAGAGGATTAATGTAGCATGAAGGGGAAAGTTCTCTCCTCTAGCTGAGAATAACCTTGGACAAAGTCACCAATTCAGCACTTCCAGACGAGGGCAAGTTGGGCTGTGTCTAATATCCCCTCTTCTGCACTGCTGCCCTGACATTTGAACTGTAACTACCGAATCCTTAGGAAATACTTACACGTTTCTGTTTGACTTCCAGTCAACATCCTGCGAGCACTGGAGACAAACCCCTCCACGTCGCCACTGGAGGGCAGCACTACATTTCTAGATCCTTTTCCTCATCTCCCAGAGGAATTAATTTCATCGCATTCCAACACAATGGATCCACAATTTCTCACTTCGGCTCAACACTCTTATAAAAGCCTTCTTTGTTTTGCAGTAAAGCACAGCGATACCGTTTAATTGTCCACATTGCCGTGCATTTTTGTTTGAGAAGTTTGGAGTATCACTGCGTGCAGTGTTCAGAAGGAACTCTGCTGAGCAGACTTCATAATGGAGATCCATTGAGGAACATCTCTCTATTTTGCCAGGGTTCTGTTTGTTTCCATGGTGCATTCCCGATCTCACAGGCTTATGGTATTTTCTGCTGCCTGTAAGTGCATATGCTTTAACCAGCAACAATAGCAAATCATCTAAACCCGTGGTTTTAAAGGTCAGCATTCTTTTAATGTGCACGTTTACTTAAAACCACAAATCTAAGTTAAGCAATTTTCACCCAAAAAGAACTGGATGGTTCAAATTTCCTCGTTTTTTTCTTCTTTTTCATTTTCCTGCTATCAACTCCCCTATCATTTAGATAAATCTCCACCGATGTTAGACATGAACATTTGCATTTAGATTTGCTTGTTTGCACGTTCTCCCGATTGCTGCCAGTGGGGAGCACAGTCCAATTCACCACATCCTCAGTGGCATTCCCTGTACAAGGATCCAGGGATGGCAGCTCTACAGTGCTTTCGCGTATGGCTTGAAGTACAGTGCAATTTCCATGGGGGGTAGCCACAGATGTGCATGGACAGAGCCCAAAACATCCATCAAATAAGCCCCACAGAGGTTTTACCATCCCATCATTTCTGTTGAAATGACTAAACAGACAATGCATCACGTTACCACATCTCTCATTTACGTTATCCAATAAGTTCTCCTAATTTTGGTCTCTTATTTCTCAGAAAACTCAGCCAGGAGCTGCAAGGATTACTAAGGCTCCAAAGGCAGCTGTTAGTATAATGCCATCACAATCACGGGAAGCATGGATTGAATTTCCAGCCTCATTCAGGGACCTGGTGCCTCTTCTGACCCCATGCACACCCACCTTACACCACTGCATGGCACTTGGTGCAAGGCAAAAGGGAATTTTTTCTGGCATTGCCATATTAAATTGCTATGAGAACACCCCACTAATAAAAACAATATGTTGTACAAGTTCCTTTTCCTATTAGAAGCCCTACAAGTCAAGCCCCATAACTAAATACTTGTACTGGAAATCTTCCAACCATGACTGGAAAAACATACTGACACGAAAGTTTATTTTATAAGACACCAGAGGGGTCGCTTCCAGATTAGGCCAGATTGAATTCTCCTCACATTTTGTGAAACTCTTCAGGAGATTTGTTGAGGCATTCCACAGTTCTCCAGGCAAATAAATAAATAAATAAATAAATAAATAAAAGCCAAACATACTGTATAGAGGTTGCAGATGCAAGAGTTGAACACTTCTTTTTAGAAAATACCAACCTACAATAACAAATAATTTTGCTATTCACAAGAGAATCATAGAGTATTGCAAAACTTGATAAATACTGATTCATGACAGATTTAGGAAAAACATCAGCTTAAGTAATCAGGTCAGGGCACTGCTGTTGACCACAGTGTTGGCAAAAGAAACAGTTTCTGTCTTCATATCTTTCATCAAAGTTTAACATTTTACAGTATTTAGCTTTTAGCACTTCATTGGTCCAGACCAGTAAACAACTGATAGCTTGAGAAGTTAGATTGTGAGCAAACATCTCTAGTTAGTATTATCTTGTAATCCACTTACACCATTCACATACTTTTAAATTGAAGCTAGTAAAATTACTGAGGATCCCTGAAAGCTCTAATTTATTACTGCTGTTAATAAATTCACCAGGTGATTAATCTCTTTTGCAGCCTATCACCAAAGGTATGCTTTGTCACACATTGCCAACTGGGAATAAGGATTTCATTCAGATCTTAAGGTGGACAAAAAACCAACCCTACCTTTTTGTGAAGAAAATGTGTGTGAACTTCATTTCCTCCTGAAAAATTAGGCGTTTTATCTAATAATGATTACTGCAAATAAATCCATTCCACTTTCTTTCATGCCTCCACGATATTCTTTGCCTGACACTGGGAAGTCGTTCTGAAAATGCAGCAGTGCAGAGAAAGGTCTCCCAACCCCAAATGAAGTGTTTGCAATAGCACTTTTTTCCCTTCCTAAGATTCACACTAAAAAACCTGAATATCTAAAAGTGAGAAACTGTTAATCCTCATCAAGTAAAGATTTGTTTGGCTATGGAGAAAATCCTGTCCTTCCCCTTCACCTACCAATGCTAAATCTGACACAACAAAATGTGTTCTTGCACTTTAAACCCACTTTGAACACCACACCTTGCGACACTTGAGGCCTTCCTCACAGATACATTTCCTGCACTATAGAAGGCTTTTACTAAATAACGACAGCCCTGTTGGAGATGGAAGTCAATCGAATGAAGAATCTGGAGTAATTCTATCCCAAGAAATGTCACTGACGTTTTCTACATTGAAGTGTTTTTTATACACATTATGTGACTGTTAACTTTGAATCATAATTAGCTCTAAAGGAATGTTGTAAACCCCCTCAATCCTCTACCTTCAGAGAAACAAAATTATATTTCTCTTTCTGCTTTTGGCTAATGTCCTTTTGAATCCACTGAAGGAAAGCATGGGAAAAACATGGAAAGGCCCTTCTTAATAACTGCAGTGCCACAGTCCTGAGGCCAGAGCCACCTCCTCTGTTTTTGTGCCCTTCCCTTTAAAGCAGCAAGGAATTTACCAGCAACTACAGGACCTGTCCCCAGAAGCCACATGCACAGTTACCCACAAAAATGGAACAGGCTCCCAACTCACTGCAGTCAGACCACACAAGTTTTGATGCATCTCCAGTGCACGGCAGAGAAAGAATCTGACCCTTAGTCCTACAGCAACAAGTGCCAAAAAAGCTATTTTACAATCACACAATGAAACAATCTGCTTCAACAGACTTAAATCATCTGTCTTCAGGATGACATGTTTCCATGTGCCCACAGCTTCCTCAGAGATACCAGTCAGGAGCTCCAGTAACATTCAGAGATTTGTATATTAAAGGCCTTCCTGAAAGATTTACAGATTCCAGGTACTTAATAACTGAGACAGATAATTAATAACTCAGCCACAATTTGCTGACAAAATGTTGAACCAAGGGCTCTCCTTTGATTTAAGCTCAATCAATTCTGCTTTTTCTGCTCTGGTGTTTTCTTGCAGAGGTGGAATTTCTATGGTAAAAGCTCTATTAAGAGATCTATATCTGAAAAATGAAGGATGAACATGAGCAGAAATGATCAAGCCCTAAAACTCTGACACATTCTAAGTATTGCTTCTAGAAGTCAAAATTTCTACAACCACAACTGACTGTTTAAATTGCTGTCAAACATTACAGTGAGAAAGGCACTTTTTTCCAAGAGTAAGGGAGCTGGGAATCAAAAACCTTTTCTACATAAAATGGGATAAAAGGTAATAAATAGGAGGTCTGGAAGTAAGCGCTAACACAACACCGAGTAGGTAAATACACTCCCTTTGCACTGATGCAAGTAACTCTTGCCACATGCCTCTTGCTCTTTTTGCTGGGGTTTTATAAATGCATGGAAAGCCACGAGCACAGAGCAGTGCTCCAACTGCAACTTGGTCTGCACAAAGCATCCAGTGCTTTTCTTAGAGCATCTACATCTCCTTTGCCTGATGTTCACTGAATTCCTCCTCAGCAAACCACTGCCACCACCTTTCAGGAGTCTTCTGCAGGAAGTGGAAGTCCGGAGCAGCAAACACTCCCTGGCTGGCAGAGGAAATGGCAAACCACACCATTTCTGAGGACAAATCCTCATGTGGGAAGCTCTGGATGTGTGCTCCGTGCAGCACCTGACAGGCCTGGCAGCCACCCGGCTGCCGTGGGGACCAGAGGCAATACCTCAGGCCTTGCTGTGCAGCCTCCAAAGAGGCACATTTTAATATCTCAATCTCCAGAACTGCATTTACGACCTGCAGCTGTGGTGCCAAAGAGGCCCACGGCCCCTGACACACTGAGACTATTGTTGGCCAAACAGGGCTCTGGGGTTTCCTGAGTGACATAAGAGAGTGAACTGAACTGCACCGGGCTGCTCTGCACTAGGATGGAGAGGGGGATTGGGGATTTTTTGTATCCATCAGGTTATTTTGGGCCTTTATCACTTCTAATTTCTAATAGCCCTTCAAGCACAGTAATGAGTGAATGAGCAGGAATTAATTTGCCAGGGCTTGGGGCTTCCAGGGAATGAGAACTTGAACTGATTAATTAAAAAAAGAACTCCTGTGTTACACGTGACTTAAAATGAATAATAGTAAGTTATGTATTAGTCTATTACACAAATGACATGTTGAGGTTGTTCTGCAGCCTCTCCACCTCAATGACTTGGAGATGTGGTGTTCCCCCACTGCCTCACTCCCAGAAATGAGTTCTTCCCTGATGTAGTTAAACTCCTACAGAGCATATTTTGGGAGCATACAGGGTTATGGACTTCTCTCTGCCAGCTTTTAGTGGATTCATCTTCCAACCTTTTCCAGAATTTTGATCCCTTTCAACCACATGTATCTGCAAAGAGGGGTGAGAGGATAACCCCATCAATCTCACAGAGGCAAATCCCCACTGGTATTTTGATTCTGCTTTCTGTACGACAGCTTAAAGACAAGCACTAAGCTTAATATTCCAGGGAATTCAAATGCTCTGACATACATCCTGTAGTATTAACATGCAGAGATATTGAGCAGAAAGGTTGTGTCTCTGAACAACAATCAACAGGTTAACTGGGCAGGTTGTTTGCCAAGTTCACAATATAAATAAAACATGCTCCTGCTTTTCCACTATTAATAACTTTTTTCTCAAAAAAGAAAGAAAGGAACAGCAAACTCAGAGAGTTCAGAAGTATGGAACCAAATTACTATTTGATATATCTACTGATCCTGATGTTCCTGAACTGTAAAAAGCAAAACAGTCCTTAGCAAGAGCTCTGCCTCACAAATCTGTTCCTCTAAGGTTTTCTTTCACCACAGCATTTCTGAGAGGTCTCAGTTTGGTTGTGCTGAAAGATCACAACACTGTCACACTCAGGTTTAGGCCCACAAGGTTCTGCAGAAAGGTTTGGGTAAAGGGTTTCAGACATGAATGTCTGCCTTGAAGGTCTTTAGCACTTTCTGAAAAATCAGGAATACTTGAAGTCCTCTTAAGAAAGGCTAAATTATTCAAATTAATTCACATAATCTGGAGCTAAATACAATGCTAGAAAACTGCCAAAATGAAAACTAGGGCTTGAATAGCCTGCTGGAGTTGATCTGCCAGTCAGAAATCCATGCTGGTCATCCACAGGTATTCCATTCATATCAATGCCCATTTACCTTTCTCAGAACTTACAGAGGAAGGATTTCCTACATGGAGGGAGGATAAAGAGAGGGCACAGAGCTTTTACTCATCCACACCCATGAATGTTGCAGTAGGTAAGTTCTGCCTGATTCTCCTTTCAGCTGAGTGGATGCGGAGATGCCCCCAGCCGGCCTGAAGGCAGCCTCACAGACAAATATCCAAACTCCTGGACCTTGAAAGGGACCTGAGTATCCAAGACAATTAACTGTCTTCGGAAATCCTAGACAGGTAAGTGAATGCACCTACCCACTTCCCTGGGCAAGAGCCACATCTTTTCCTCATTTCACAGATGGAGAGTGGATACCAAGAAATAGATTAAATGATTTGCACAAAGCTTCACAGGAAGCCAAAACTAGAACTGAAAACTGTCTCCAACATATTCTGGGTGATACTGGATTTGAATTCTGGCATTTCTACCTTGCCTCTTAGCCAGAGCAAGGAACTGCACTGACACAGTTTAATCAGAACAACACTGTATATTCCAGCTAGGATTTTGAATATCAGAAAGGCTGTCTACTCCTCAGATTGGTTATATTTCTGGGAAAAAGTTCTCATTTTAACTAAATTGGTTGAAACCTAGTACAGCATCAGACTTCAACTCCTATATGCAGCAATGCTGGTTTTCCAAAAGAAAAAGGAAAAGAAATGACAACTCCAATGTTACAAAAACCACACATCAACACTGAAGAAAGTTTTCTGGGCTGCTGTTTCTCTTATCTGGCATGAGAAAGAGAAAAAAAGAGAAGGAAAATCACTGATAAGAGAATGGAAAAGAGCTTCTACACAGTATAAAATTATGGAAGAAGTCAGAAATACAAGCTAAAGAGAGGAAGAATGCTCAAATTGCAGATACAATTTCTCAGAAAAAGCAAATCTTCACAGGAACAGCAGTGCAATTTAAGTTACAGCCCAGATTAGCCCTATCTGAAGTTCTTAACACATTAAAGGGTCTTTACCTGTAAAGTTAATCCATAAAAACAGATATTCTGGGGTTGCGAGTAAACTTGTGTCTCAAAATTACAGCCTTGAGAACACTGAGAAAACACCCATTAACCATATTCTCTCATTTTTCCACGGGGAGCCTAAAATCAACATCACACATGAGTATCAACCAGAGGGGTCTGCAGTCCTGAAAAATCCTTATCCCCTCAGATGCAAGAGGTGATGAACCACATTTGGAAAGTGAAATGGGTTCATCCTTCCCCCACACCATCATACCCTCATTTCTTGTATTGTTTTCAGCTGTATCAGAAAACCACTCACACTTCCAAAGCCCTTCAATTCCCAATTTATTAGGGCTGTACAACTGCACCAACAAAAAAGATGGACAACCTCTGGGAGATGCCTTTTCCACTCACTCACTCTCTCTCCCTCATCTTTCTTTTACTGACAAAGGGCTCCAGTGGGAATACAGTCACCACCTTATCTGGGCATCCAGATTTCTGCTGGAGTCCACAGAAACACACAAAACACAGGATCACATCCCCATAAATTGCAGCAGACAAGCAAATTGCATGCTTGACAAATTGTATGCAGACCACAGGCTTGATCTTTAGCAAAAATGAAAATAAAAAATGGCAACAACGTTATACTTTAATATCCTCAGAGCATTGTTAGACATTTAAAAATGAAAGCACGGGTTAGCCTAAGTTAGCCAGAGGCCTCAGCACAACAAAACTCATGCAAGATCTCTCATACAGGAGATAATTTTAAGAAAATAAAGGCTGAAATTCTGCTATTAGATTTTCTAATCCAACTCTCATGCCTTTTCCTCATCAGTTTTCTCTAATTCTGTGTTTGCATCATCAGTCACCTATAAACTCTACTGCAAAGTGATAAACAAGGAATAACAATAAATACATGTTTAAATTTAACGGGAGGATTAAGCAGAAGGAGAGAATTTGTTCTCTGTCCCTTGCTACTGACATTCTGATCTTTATTAACTTTTTGTCATTTCAACACCTGTGATAAGAAACTGATATGGTGAATTTTCACCTGTCTCTGTCAGCTTTTTACGAAAAGTGAGAGTAATTTGCTAACAGAGGTCTTTCAAATTAAGTTTACAGTAAAGTAACACCTCATGGCACACACAATATGCTCAGGATACATCCCTTGAAGATAAACTAACTTGTAAAGTCTTACCTCAAATAAAAGCTTAACATCTGTCATGTTTAATCAGCAACAAAGACAGACATCTAATTCTTCACAATTTATTCTTCACCAACACTATGTCACTTCCAAGTTGAAACATGGAAAAAATTTTGACATTTACAGGCAGCGTGGCAGAAAAGCAGACTGCCATGTTATCAAAATAATTTATGTTCTAAAATTCCTGTGAGTCTAACATGAAAATAACATCTCCACCATTCCAGCTCCTAGTTTAGACAAATTCATTGTTACTCAATATGACACGCTCAGGAACAGAAATCATCTTAAATTGACACCAACGGTCCCCTGAGCTGACAAACACGAGTTGCTTAAATTCTCCATGTGCTTCATTTTCTGTTCTAGGGAGCGATGTTTGAAACAGGAAAAGGGGGTCAGATCTGGGAGTAGAAGAGATTAAACTGCAATTTTGTTTTCCTTCTTTTTGGGCTAGCCTCTAGTTTCAATCTCAGCCTGCCCTAAATTATGTCCAGCTGTCTGTTGCCCCCAGGGACAATTCTAGCAGCCAGAATTAGTTGGGAGTGCAGTGACATTTTAACCACACACAATCTTCCTTCAGCCTACCTATCCTTGGGTTTTTGAGGACAATGGGGGGTGGTAACACATCCTGCCAGGAAGAAAAAACGTGAACACTGAAGTCATAAACACATTCGAGCTAAAGAATTTATGAAAACTGTGGGGTTTAAACAAAGCAAAAACTGAGATGTGACAAAGAGTTCACTAAAGCAGGAGGGAATAGAGTGCACAATTTTCAGAAGGAGCCAAAAGCAAGGAAAAAGGAAAATTAGGGACCAGTCTCACAGGGCTTCTCCAACTGTTGCAGGGGTTGGCCTCAGCAGTGCCAAGCTGCTCATGGTCAGCATGAAAGGAGGGATGGTTTCACCACTTGGACATCTTCAGACGCCTCAGATACGTAAATAAGTTGCCCTTCTGCTGAGCACTCATTCACATACCTTACACTCCCATCAGCATTTCCAAATGTTTAAGTTCTGCTCTCCCACACCAGGCAAGTTTCCAGTTGTCCCAGCAGGGAATATCTGAACTACCAAATCACGGACTGAGTCTCCTACCTCCATTTAAAGGACTGACAACCATCCTTGGCAGAAGAGGGCACTTCAGCAAATGTACAACACTGGCTGAAGCCAAGGGAAGAGGGTCCCTGCTCAGCCAGCATTCAGACATCCTCCAAAATGATGCTCCTGCTGCTGTCTGCTCTGCAGAACATCTTTCCAGAGGGGAAAAAACCAGCTGCAGTCTTGTAATACAGGCAATGTCTCCCTACACTGTAGATTAAGACAACACTGTTTAAAATTTTTACTTAATCCAGAACCAAACAACTTAAATTCAGTTCTCTTTGTGCAGCATAAATGACAATGATACAATTCAAATGACAATTCAAAACTCACTAAGGGGTGTTGCCAAGTAAATAAAAGCAATTATGTTACTATTTCACATTCATGTAATACTAGAAATGCCTGTACTTCTTTCTGTAAGCAAGAAACAGTAAAGTTTAAAATATATTAGGGACCACATCACAAATAGGAATCCAATTTACACTAACAGAAGTGAATAACTCAGAGCCAATCCAATGAAACCGTATTTATAAATAATGAAATATAGGCTTTAAGGGAATCACTTTGGAGCAGGAGAACACACGTGAAAAGATATCTTGTTAAATAGGCTGGCATATGAAAATACATGCAAAATGTCCTACAATGTAGTCAACTTTATTACACCATGGTTTTTCTTCTGTTCTTTATTTATCAGAGAGGTGTGGGGACTGTAAGGACATTTTCAGGAATCCCACTTACCTGTAAGCACAGAAACTGCAATGACAGAGGGAAAATCCTGTCTTCTCTCACAACTATCTAAAAAATAAAAGATAGGCAACATATGGTTGCAGCTACAAGTATTCTGAAACTACCAGCTTGGCTGATTCTAGAACAGATAAGAAGTTATTTGACTCAAAGACAAAATTAATGAGCACTGTATGGCCATCCAAAAAAGAACTCATGTTTTATCTAAGATCAACTATAACTTAATGTTAAGAATTTAAGGGATTGTATAGGAAAGCCTTTCTCTAGGCCAGTGGTGCCAGAGGTCTGCAGCCTAATGAGACACTTTTTCAGGAGATTTCCAGTTCTCCAGGCCCTTCAAGGTCAACATTAAGGAGGCAAAAAATTTTTTTAAAACTAAAGACCTCATGTTGAACTAGAGGAACAGAATAAAATGTCTCTACTGTGTCACAGGGCCCACAGAAGCAAAACTGGGGAATTAAATAAAGATCCAGCTTATCCCTCTGTAGAACAAGTTCCTGGACACCTTCTCCTCACCAAAACCCACCAAAGCTTCTAGATCCCTGCAACATCTCCTCATCCTTCCTTCTGTCCAAGAACTTTTCCACTGGGTGAGGAGATAACAGCACTTCATAGACTGAAAAGGTTTTTAGAAGTGATGATTTCTGAACTTAGGAGGTGTCTGAGGAACAGGCATTGCCTTGTGGAGGACTCCTCATACCTTTAATTTACCAAATTTATAATAGGCACAAAAACACATCAGTCCTGCTGTTTTAAATTTCCACGCAAGGTTTAGATTAGATATTAAAGAAAAAAAATTCAAGGAAAGGGGTGCAAAGCGCTGAAAGGGGCTGCCCAGGGCAGTGATGGAGTCACCACTCATGGGAAGTGTTCAAAAGTGTGTGGATGTGGGAACTTAAGGGCAAGAATATTAGAAATAGGTTTTATTTGCAACCTAGTGAAAGGTAAGAGATTTAAAGGCCTTTTTCTAAGTTTATTTTCTTTTAAATCTGCCTGGGTTCAGTATTTGGCTTGCATGATGCATCTCATGGAAGGAGAGGCAATTACACCAGCTTGAATCGGGGAAAAACCCAGTTTCCCAGTCTCACTTCCACATCTGGTTACGGTTGTAATTGTGAACATGGTAGTGATGGACCTGATGATCTCAAAGGTCTTTTTTCCCAGCCTTAACGATTGCATGACTCACGGCAGACCCCAAAACGATGGCAGTGCCGCGCTTCCACGAAGATCCCAACCGGGACGCGGCCTTCGCCTCGGCGGGGCACTCAGCGCGTGTCCGGCGTGAGGGAGCGGCTCCCGGGGCCGCAGCCGCCCTCCCCTCACAGCTTCCCGCGCAGGGACGGCGGGGACGCCGCTCCCCCGCCCCGCGGCGGGGCCGAGCCCGGGCTGCCCTCACGGCCCCAACATGGCGGCGGGGCCGCACCTGCCCCGCGCGCTC
>VYZT01026490.1:262709-327441 GCA_013400735.1 Pomatostomus ruficeps
CCCCCCGGGGCAGGGCTCTGCCCGAGCGGCTCCCCGGCAGAGCCCGGCAGGTGGGGGGTGGCCCCCACGCCTTGCTTTGCCCGAAAAGTTGCTTTTCCACCCCAAAGCGTGCGCCGGCCGGACAGTGCCGCTGCCCGCGCCTTGTCCGGCGCTGCTCCCGGTGAGCGCTGGGGTGTTTTAAACTCCATTGACTGGTTATTTCCGCCCCCCTCTCCCAGCTGGATAAAATCCCCGGGCTGGGAAGTACGGCCAAGCCTCACCCTCTCCTTGCGGGAGCGAGCGGGCAGCGCCCGGCCGCCTCGCCCAGGTAGGGGCTGGGTGGGCTCCCCGGACAGGACCCGGTCCCAGGGGTGCTGCAGCCTCTTCCAGCAAAGGAGACCGCTAAAAATATTCCTGCTTGATTTGTTTTTCCTTTCTTTCAAGGTTCACGATGTTGACAGCTATGTTCTTGGCTGCGCTCATTCTTATGACAGTACATTCGCAGGAAACTGAGGAAACCATAACGTACACGGTAAGGTTTAATAGACTTGGAGATAATTACTGCTTTGCGGGGATTCTTTGCTAAATGACCCTTAAGAAGAACCGAATTTATTGCCAATGTATAGCATGTGCTACAGAGGTCGCTGAGTTTGAATGTTAACTGTAACATAAGCTGTTCCTGCACTGAAAGAGTGTTTAAAAGTTCGAGTTGACAAGATTGAGCAAAATAGGCTACAACTGCTTGTTTGGCAAAGTTTATCTATGTACTCAGTTTGAGGAACTGAACGAAATTAGGAGCTTTAATATTTTTCTTTTTTTTTACTCCATTTTCATAAGGACAGTGTCCCTAGGACCCTCATTTGAAATGTATGGAGTTTGACAGGTAATTAGGTCAAACATTCTCCTATGTTTTTTTAACGGATATTTCAAGCTGTTTTTAACAAAATGTAAGTGCTTTCAAATTTGGGGCTCTTAATGAAGCATCTGAATCCTGGAGTGATCATGGGACTGTTCTTTTCTGAGCTGTTTTTGAGCAGTGGTTTTGCATGGCTTGATAAAATTGTACAAGAATACTGGAAATAGGTTCTGCTTGCAACCAAGTGACTAGCTAAGAGATTTAAAGGCCTTTTTGTCAGGCTTTTTCTTTTCAATCTGCTTGTGTTCAGTGCTTGGCTTGCATAATGCATGTCATGGAAGGAGTGGCAATTACCCCAGCTTGGGCTGGGGAAAAACCCACATTTTCACATCTGATTACAGTTGTAATCCCTGCAACTTGCTTCATATGGGTGGACCTCTGGATATGTGCACAGACATCAGCCCAATGCCACACAAGCAGAAAATTCTGCACACATGCAAAAAGTTAGAGAACCACAGCCAAAGCCCGGGATTGTGTCTTATACAAGTAATCCCACTGAAGTCAGTGGGATGGCTCAAGCAAGTAAATATTGCAGAGTTGGACCTTCTTGTAGAAGTCAGGGCTTAAAGAAGCCTCAAGTGAGCATCAGGAAGTCAGTCATAAAATACTTTAACACTGGGCTTTAGAAGCATTAGGGTTTTGAAGGCTGGGAGTACTTTTATTTAGAGGCTTCTGTGATTTACTTTTTTTTTGAAGTCCCTATATTACTACTGAAGTGGAAAGTGAAGATGTAAGCACCTTTTGAAAATCTTACTAAATAGGGATCTCACCCTCCTCCTTTCCCACAGTTATTATATGAGGGGATTTTTAATTATGTAGCATTTCACATAATTCTGATTATACCAACTGAACATTTCTAGCAAGCCTACATGACTTGGGTAGCTATGCTCCATTTTCAAGGAGGTCTTAGCATTTAGGTGCTTCTATGATCTTTAAACTCCAATCATGTAAAATGAAACAAAAAACCCCAGCTTTGGGAGACTTTGTTCTTGGGATGCTACCGTTTCTCATGCACACATTGTATCCATGGAGGGCCAAATCCTTTGCTATTGTAAAAGCCCTTGGCTGCAGTAATAGATGGACTTGGCTCCTTGCAGTTAAACAGACAGTACTTCTGTTGTGCATTAACAGGAATTGGGTGATTCAGGAAATGCATGAATTCGCTGTTTTCCTTTGGGTTTGCCTTTTCATAGCTACAGCGACTTTGGTGTTGTCAACTCAGCATGTAGTCAATCCTTTAGAGAGTGTCCACTTACCCCTTGGGGAGAAAAACCCTTCCAAGTTACAACTCGCTGCCACATTTGGCAAATCACTGGTGTCACCTGCAAGAGAAGAAAATATTTTCAATCCTCCTGCTGAGTCAGTATCTGTCAGTAACAAGTCCCACAAAATAACTTGAGGCTAGGACCTGCAACAAGTGGATCTTGGCATCAGAAGGTCAAGTTTGTCACTTGTAAGTCCGTCAGCAGCAGAGGAGTTGCAACAAGATTTAGCTTGCTTGACTGTGACTAATTACATTAGCCAACTCCATTCGTTTTTTGTATGGGGCCATTAAAGTAATACCCTGAGCAGCCCAGGATGCACCTACACCACACAGCCCAGTTGATTCATTGGTATTTTAATATTTTAAATGTTTCTGCTGCAGTTAGTAGCACTGTGATACTTTGCAAATCAGACTCTGTAACTTTGACCTGCGATTAAAATGACTGTCCTCTGGACAATTTAACGTTTGTGGGTAGAGAAATAATGAAGATGCAGAGCAGAATAGCTAAAGTCTTTGCTGAACTTGCTGGTGTGCGTTGATATGAATAGTTGCTGAGTATAACCTTGTTTGAATTTTGCAATGTGTTGTATAAATAAGTGGTCCTGCTCTTATAAACTCCAACCGTTTATTGTGTGTCTCACAATATAAATTGTCCTTCCTAGACTGCAGTTCCTGGAGTCACGCTATTAAAAAGCATGTGAATGAATTTCCAGCTGTCATGGGATCCTTCCACATTGCTAGAGTGCTAATGGGAGAGAGGATGAAGTCCAGGGGCACAGAGTCCTCTTAGTTCCTCTGGCAAACAGACTCTGGGAATGAAAGATGTTCACCTGTTAGAAGGCAGGGAACAAGATCCACATTCAGAAATGTGATCTGATGCTTTTTCATAAGATTTTCATTCTGGTCAGCTTGGTCACTCCAAAGGTCATCCAAGGATTCAGCCAAGGACAGAGGGTATGAAACAGGGTATAGGAAAAAGGTACAGAGAAAGCAATGCTTTTCTCACTTTGCTTCCCAGCCTGCTCACAACAAACAACATCTTGGGAATTTCCCAAGACAGAGGCTCTCTCTGTGTATCATAGTCATACAACAGTCCAAGTGTGAAGGGACTCACAAGTTTTGCTGTTCCTGCACAGCAGTGCTGTACCAATTGCCATTTTTCTAGCCTACCAAAGTATAAAAACAAAGCATTTCACTTTGTCACACGTTGAGTTCATTGAATACACACAACAGTTTTTCCAAAACAAAGAATCCCGAGTAACCTTATTTATTTATTTCTCTACAGCAATGCACAGATGGCTATGAATGGGATCCTGTTAGGCAACGGTGCAAAGGTACAGTAAATAATTTTCAAAGACAGACTTGCCACCGGTATTCTTTAAGTATTCTTCCTGCACACCCCTGTTTTGGACACGGAGGTGTGCGTGCATGTCTCGTCGTGTTCTTTGTGTTAATGGCTGTTGCAGAAGGTTCGACTGTTAAAAGCATGACTTGTGTTGTTGCTAACCACAGATATTGATGAATGTGAAATAGTCCCAGATGCATGTAAAGGTGGGATGAAATGTGTTAACCACTATGGAGGATACCTCTGTCTACCCAGAACAGCGCAAATTATTGTAAATGAGCGAGAAGAAGCAGCAGCTGAATCCACAAGTGGTCGAAACAACGTCATTCGCCGGACCCCGGCTGACCCTCAGCGCGCCCCTCCCAACCCAACCCACCAAATCCAGTGTGCAGCTGGGTATGAGCAAAGTGACCACAATGTGTGCCAAGGTAAGCCAGTGCCTCCTTCGGTTCTGCTTCCGCTGCAAGCGCAGTGTGGGTGACAACAGACCCGGGGAAATGACGGCCTTGACTGGAAGGGATTGTTGCTCCATTAACACTTATAAAGATACATAAATAAAAACCACAAATGTTATTGTTGTTGTTGAAGGTATCAGCATGTGCAGTTTGTTGCAGCCTTACAGTCTGTTCCATCTGTTTTGGGCTAACAAGTAGAACTAATTCTGTTGTCTGTAGCTCCTAAAAAAAACCCATTGAAGCAACTCTAGTGAAGCATTTTGTGTTGTATTAAGTATGTCTAGGAAAGGAAGTGCTCTGAAAAGAGTGGGCAATGCAGCAAGGCATAAACAATTTGAAAAGGTTTGCAGAACTCTTTATTTTTCAGTCAGTGAATGCTGAATGACCAAAAAATAACCACAGTATGAACTTTTGCTTAGAGCAGGCTGCAATGCAGAAGGGTCCCATATTTCTATCATGGATTAGGGATATTCCTCAAGCAGTAGGAGCCCAACCAACTTCTGAACAGCCTGTGCTCTTCTGATCTCCGTGGAAGTAGCTCTAGGCAGACCCTGCCAGTTTACTTCTAGTCCTAGCCTGGCCACTCTTTGAAACTATGGCAATGAAGAGCTTTCATCTTAGTGTACATACACTACACACAGTGCCAAAAATTCTCAGGACATTAGCAATGTTAATTGTATGCATTCAGGAACCAACCTCACAAGCACTAGTGTAAACTAAGACTGTTTCATTTATTATTTTATATAAATAGTTTACTCTTCTACTTGCTGAAGTAACAAATGTTTCGGCCATTGTTTTGTTTTCTTTCATAGAAATACATTCTACCCCTTGCTCACAAACTTGCTTTTCAAGCACATTTGAGGGACACCCGTGCAAAGAGAGGGCAAAACTTGACCCCGTGGTTCATCTTTTCCACTTTGTGGCCTGTAACAGTATAATCACATAAAATAGTACTTGAAGGACTATAATCAGGGCAGGCTGTAATATACAGTGGTAGTTTCCTTCTCCCTGGTATTCATGTACACAGAACATTATTTATCACTAGTAAGTAAATTCCCTGTCATTCTGGAGCACAGTAATCATCATGGAGGCTGGAGGAGTTATTTTTGTAGGCAAAGCCTCAGAGTTGCATTTCTGGCTTATCTGCTCATGTCCAACATTTCTGTCACTCTGATTCAAGAATGTCAAGTACAGAACCTACCACAGGAGGTCAGATCCCCTTAACCCTGGGCATTCGCGGGGGGTCATGAAGGGAAAAATCAATGCTAAGGATGGAAAATTGGTTTTTTCCTTAATTTAACTTGGCAAAGCAGCAGCAGAACCAGGAGCAGAACTGCTGGGTTTGGCCTGGCACTCCCTCCTTCAGGTGATGCTGCTGGCACTACTCTTCACTGGTGAACTGCAATAAACTGCTCCAACATTTAGCACGTAACATTTTTATTTGATAAAAAATGCAAGTCATGCTAGAAAATTTCTAAACATAACCATCCTTTTTGCTACACTGGCTTTAGGTGTATATATCTGGGATAGAGCAGGAAAGTTTAACAGAATTTAGTACCTGTAGTTTGTGCTGCAAATAAAGATTGAGGGTTATGTTTAACTTACAGACCGACAACTGGTTGAGGTTTCTGTTTTGTTGAGAAGAAATTGGTGGTGATACATTACTATTACTTTACTTCATGCTCTGGCTTCTTGAAACTTGCGACTAAATATTTCTATTCAATTCACAACTCTTTGGTTAATTTATAACAACCACTAACTTTTTATAGTACCAGAACATTTAACCAGCAGGCACACAAACTATGGTGAAATCTTGGGCTTGACTGAATCAAGCTACTCATTTCCTCATGCCAAAATTTCAATCTCAATGCAGAAAGCATGGAAATATTAGTGTTTAAAAGCTGAAATGTATTGTGCTGAATGCATTCCAGCTGGAAAAAGGGTAGTGGACAGTGTGCTTGAAAGAAAGGATAAAAGACTTTTGGAGCACTTAAAGCATGTGTTTGACTTCATGATCTTCATGCTTTTCACTGCTGAAAATATCTTATAAAAGATAATCTTCATCAGCAATGGTCCCGCTGCGGATTTATTTAATTATGGTTAAAAGACTTTGCTATGATAACTGCTCGAGGCTCCTAGGGAGTGTAACTTACAGATAGTCACACTTAAGCTTGTTTTATTGTTTAGTAAATCAAATATGAAGTCCAGCTCCTTCTAATTGTTTGCAGATGTATGACATTTTCCTTCCAGTCCAGCAGCACTAAGTATTTTATAACCAATGTGAAAGTGTGGAGACCTCTGTTTCAAACAATAACATGCTCTGAGGAGCTGAATTACTGACATCATGCTACAGTGTGAGGGGCCTTCTGTTTTAGCAAAAATGTCCACTCCCTTTTCAAACATGGAAGAGTGGGGGAATACCAGGCCAAACACACTCCTGCGGTTCCTGTACTTGCAATAAATGCACATAAATGACACTGGTCCTGTTGGATTTCACTCCAGTGATGTGCTAATATATATTTTTATAACTACTCTGAGCAGAAACATGTTTTGATATAATCATATTGATGTTAGAAGAGGGTGTAGCAAAAATTTCCTGGGACATCCTGAAGATACTCTTTATGAGCAGTGATGCCAGGAACCCCCCAAACTGATGCAAGGATGAAGGAGGTTATTCTGCAGGAAAATCACTGATGTGGAAGATGTTGTACTTCAACTTAAACACTTGAACTGTACTTTAAATTCTGAGTTTATGACCTTAACTTACCCCCTCCCTCCCCATCCCATCACAACCAGTTCCCACTTCAATGTCACTCCTAAATTTGGTCCCTGAGAGGGATTCCCTATGTGGCACCTGGTCATACTTTCAGAAAGCTGCTTGGATGTTCAGCCCTGCCACTGCGAGGGTATCATTGTAACTGGGAAGAGCAAAACACAGAGTAAGAAATAATTTTAAGTAAATTACTCAGTTAAACTAATGTTCCCAGACACTGTTTGCCTGATAAAAACCATAAATAGCTGCACTCGGTGCCTGCATACAGGAGTGAGTTGTATTTTACTTCGTTGTTAGGCTCTCTGTGATTTGAGTCTGCTCCTACTGAAGTCAAAACAAAATCACCCAATTAATTCAATTTTGTCAAACCTGGTCTGCAAGAAAGTTCTGGCTTCTCCTAGAATGTTAGTGACACTTGAATGAAAAAAGGGACCAAGAAAAGGTACCAAATAACCTGTAAACTTGAGAAGGGAAAAGAACTTATTTTTCTTAATTCCTATCATGCTGGCAATACAAGCAATAAAGTAAGCAAACTTTTTTTGCTCCTTAGCTAGATTAGCTTTTGACATTTCTCCAGTCTGTTTGTAACCCTTTGTGCTACTGCAAGGTCAAGTACGGGAGGGAGACAGGTTGTAACACAAGAGATCAGTGCTTGCTTATGTGGCAGACACACTTCTCCAGAGTTCTGCCCAGACTTAGTGGATGTTGGTTGCTTTTTTCCTCCTCTCTGGAAGGAGGAAAAAAATGAATTTGTTTTCTGTGCTGTGGTTATTTTTCCCCCTGCAAAATCATTTTAGGTATCTTTACACTGGTAGAGGTTAGGGATTTTTAAATTTGTTAAGTTTTCTGGTACTTTTCAAAGTAACTTATCATACTCAAGCTATGCTTTTAACTCAACGAGTTAATTGTGAATAAGTCAAATCAGGCTGAATTTTGCATCTGTAGAGTCCTTTTTGTTGTTTTGCTGTTACAGAGGGAGAAACAAGGGGGAACAGTTCATGCTGTCTTGTTTTCCATAGAAAAATCACTTTACATTATATATATTGATATATGCCACGGATGTGCATCTGGCATATAAAGGACATAAAAGGTGTGTGAGTGCAGGTGCACTTGGCTGGCCCTTGGCAGAGCCTGGCTGTGCCTCTGGCAGGAGGCTCTTCCCTGGCATTTTGTCTGGGGCACAAGAGCCCCTCTGCACTGCAGCTCCTAATGAGCTCCACTTACCATGCTTTGATTCCCCTCCCCAAGCGGTCCTGGAACGTGCAGCCACAGCCAGTCCAGCTGAAACTCCACCTGAAATGCACCCCAGGGGTGCCACTAATGTGCCATAACCACTAATGAGCACTCAGCCTTCAGGGCCAGAGAGCCTGCGAAGTGCATGGACTGGGATTCTGGAGCCTCTGCACCAAGCTGGGATCTGCTCCTATGGGTTCAACCCATTTGCTAATACAGGCACAGCCTAAAATACAGCTCTAATAGTTCCTTAGGCTGGAACTATCCATGGAAATGTTTTGGAGAGCTTTTTGTAAAATATTGTACCGTCCCAAGTTTCCCCCCTTCCTGTATGTAAGGAGTACTTTTAAAAATGTTTCAGGGCTGCTTGTAAAAGAGCCTGAGGTGCAGCAGGTTTAGTTCCAGAGTTGTTCCTCTCAGGGCAAGATTATTTACAAGGACATGCAGTGATAGGACAAGGGGGAATGGGTTTAAATTGGAAGAGCGTAGGGTAGATTAGATATTAGGAAAAAGTTCTTCCCTGTGAGGGGGGAGGCCCTGGCACAGGTTGCCCAGGGAAGCTGTGGCTGCCCCATCCCTGGAAGCGTCCAAGGCCAGGTTGGATGGGGCTTAGCGCGACCTGGGGTAGCGGAAAGTGTCCCTGCCCATGGCACAGGGGTGGAATGAGGTGCTCCTCAAGGTCCCCTTCCAACCCAAACCATTTTATGATTCTATGAACACCACTAGGCCTGTTGAGTTTGAGGATAGGGTGGGGAGAGAAGCTGTGGCAGGAAAAATAAGGTCTGATTATCTGCTTCAGGATGGCAGTAGCTCAAAGTGCTACCTCAGGCCATGTGTTTGTGCAGCACTCCAGCAAATGGGGAACACTCGTTGCCAGCTGTAGCCACTCTAAGAGACAGACCTGGTTACTTGTGCCATTTCAATACTCGTTAGTGGGACAAGCCACAGGAATTCTGCAGGTCTAAGAGGATCCACAGAAGGATACAAGCTGACGCTTTGATGGCTCTTTGTTCATAGTTTCCAATTAATTTCTTGTACATTTGGATACATCATGCAGAGATCAATCTTTCATCAGCCCATCCTGAACCAACTGCTCAAGCTGTTAATCTGTGAAACTGCTGCATTTTGCTGCAAACAAGCATCTCTTTAGTAGCCCTGCGGGTCCAGAGGGGCGTTCACAAAAACCCATCTTGTTTTGAGGGCCTGGTTTTGGGCATTTTTGAAATCTGGCCACTCTGAATCATCTTCCCATCTGTGCTATTTTCACAGCTGTGGGTGTCAAGTCAAGACCTTGGAGAGATACTCTCTGTTCTGTCTGACCATTTTACTGTGAACATCCATCACAAGCATAAATACTAGCAGCTGCTTTCCTTTCTTGAGTTAGTTACTGCTTTCCCATTGTCCTGACCCCTGCAGGAATACGCTCAGCGTGTTGAAGCTAAAGATTCCTCCCATTTGCTCATCGTGCTAAGTGTCGTAGAGGCAAGCAAGCTTCCCCAAGTTGTATTTACCTTAGCTTCCTGAATTGGGATTATGCAGGCAAGCACTGGACTTCAAGTTTAAGTAAACTCATTAGCAGTTCTCAGGGCTTCTTGCTGCAGAAGAATGGGATCACACAGTAGTCACCTCGGCTGTCATCCTTGTGGGCTGCATTTGTTGATTTTAAAGCCTGTTGCCTTAGTAGCTCAAAGGAGGCTCATGTTTTGACAGACAAAACACAGCAAATGGATTCAGAAGGCACGTGGCCTGAAGAAAGTCCAAACTTCAGCCATCTGTCCTCCTTCAGAATTCCACTCTCTAAGCCGGAGGTCTTTTCCACGATGCAATCAGGAATAACATCAGATAGCAAAGGAGAAGAATGTGCTTATGCCTGATCCTGACTTGGCATCCTGGAGTACTTGGCACCCCATTAAAGAGCTCAGAGCACTAATTTCTCTCTTTGAGGAATTCCCTATACCTGTTGCAGACACTCAGACCCGAACATCCTACAAGTCAGGAAAACTACACAGGGAGTGAGGGATGCCACCTGCTGCTCTCAGCAGCACCAGAGGGCACAAATCAGGACTTGGGGCAGCACGGGCTGGCTTTTGTCCCCTGTGCCTGCTCTCAATGGAATGTGTTCCACAGCATCACAGTGATACAGGCACTTTCCCCGGCAGTGCCAAGACACCCTGGCAGCTGCTTTTAGCACCTCTCTCAGATGATTCTGTAGTGACACTATTGCCACTGGGATGTTCTCATTGTGCTTGCTCTGAGCAGTTGTTTCCTGCCAGTCTCCTGCATTGTCACTCCTCAGCCTGCTGAGAAAGGCTCTGTGCTCCTCCTTGCCCCATTTTTTTGCTCAGGATGATTTTCTCTTAACCACTACTTTTTCCTCCATTTTCAAACCTGATTCCTACTTCAGATTAAATAGTGTATAATGGAAATGCACTTACCTGTGGTTTTGGGTTTTTTTTTTCATTCTTGCACTCTGGGTTACGAAGTCATGTTTGCGAGAACATTTCTAAAGGATCTCAGCATTGCAGACACAGTTTTCAAAGGTCCAAGATTTTTCTTGAGCATCTCCAGTGATGGGTCACAAATTTAGGAAGCTGGAAAACTAGTTCAAGAGCTGAAATTTGAAACTGTTAATGCTTTCATTTTATTCTCTTTCCAAGTGATTTCTCCCTTTCCATGCTGGCCAGGGAAGATGATAACTGCTGTTTCTCTGTGCCTCTCTGTGTGTGCCAAAACAGCCCTACAGGAAGAACAAAGCTTCCTGAAAAGGCAGCAGAGGCCTGTTTGATTCTTCCCTGCACCACCCAGGGATGCCTGTGTTCCTCTCGCTGTCCTTTGTAGAGAATCCCATCTGCTGCCCCACAGCCAAGCACACCAGTCTCCAGCACTGTGTGAATTAATTCAGAGCGGTGTTTAGACTTGCTGGTTTGCCATTTTCCTACTGTCAAAGACAGTGGAGTGTTACAGGACTCCTTTCTAGTGAGATATTTTTGGTCTGGTAGAAAACCACAAGGAGAGTGTAATTTTTGAGTTCACCTACCAGGTTGCATCTTAAACATTCCACATTTTTTGTGGTGTAGTCAACTCCTTTTGTGCTGCACTTTGTCATGGCAACCCCTTTGTGCTGAGTCTGTGTTAACTGAGTAAGGATTTGTACTTTTTGATCATGGGATTAATGTAAACTGAGCTTGACCAGCTACTTTCATTATACTTACAGAATATTTATTCTTTTTTTCCCTTCTGTGATGCTTTTTGAGCTACTTTTTCTGGGCTATCATCATTTTAGCCTGGTCTAGAATAAGTCACATGAAATTTAGGCATTCTTTGGGCTGAAGGGTTCTTATCAAAGGGAGTTTTGCCACATACCTGTCAAAGTTTAGATGCTTCTATCCACAAGATTGGAAGATCTGAACTAGGCTTGTAAGATCTCTGCTCTCTGTATGACAAGAATATATGGAATGGGTAATCAGACATATAAATGGTTACTTTTCATGGATAAAAAGTATGAAATGTCACAAAGTTCATACCTGTTTTATCTTTAATTTGTTAAGTTTTGATTTCATAGCAGTCAGAAAGCAACAGCTTTGGAGAAAAAGTTATTTGCCATAATTCAATAGACAGCAAAATTTAACCTGAAAAAACCCATCCTGAATACACAAGAATGCAGCTTGTACCTTCCTTAATCTACCTTTTAACTTTACTAAAAATGCAAGAGGGGTTTGCAAATTACAGAGCTCTGAAGTATTTTAGCACACATGTAGTTATTATAAATACCTTTAATGCTCGTTCACATTTATGTCTTATTTGTTAATCTGAAATAATGTTGAAGGTTGGTTCTGTTGTAAGCAGAGTGGAGAAATGTCTAATTTTTGTTAGGTATAATTATATGGTCAAACCTGTAGCATCAAAGCTGAAAAAAGTGACTAAGAAAACATGTGCTACACACACTTTTATAAGCTACAGTCCTAAGAAAAACGTTCTTGAGGCTCAGAAATAAATTAGACCTTTTCTGGCAAAATGTATCCCAACCTCTTAATTAAGCATTTTTAAAATTAGGTATTCGGTGGCCCCTTGTTTGTTGCTTTTACTGAATACCTTAAATAAGTAACTTTAAAGTAAAATGTTTTAATGGAATGACAAAGGATTCAGTGTGTGAAGGTCTGTCTCCTGAGAAGAGATGTTTACTTTGGGAAACTCTGAATCTGGCTTTATTAACTCCTGATTTAAAAAAAAACCATGCCTTTGATTGGACATATTAATCAATTAAGCCTGTTTTGCTCAGCTCTGAGAATGAGAAGATATTGTTGATCCTTCCTTTACAAGCTGAGTTTAATCTGAAGGCAACTCCTGGGCTGGTGCATGACCCGGTATGAGATGATTTAAGCAAATCTGACACTGCACTTGAGCATGTTCAGCCTGTGCCTGAACAGATGTTCCATGGAGATTCCTGAGAACAAACAGAACTTGTTCCAGGATTTTTATGTGCATCTGCCTGCACGGGTGGGTTCCCTTTTAACAGATAACTGGGCAGAACCTGTGCCATCAAACCAATCCCACTATCAGATGTAAACCAAAGACAAACTTGGACATGGCAGATTGCTGGGCAAAACTGGGCCTTATACCAAGAGTTAAGTTTGGGTTTCAATTTCAATTAAAATTCACCAGAGTTAAAGAAAACCAAGGGGAAGGGGGAAAAAAAGAAAAAGAAGGCATCTTACAGGATATAAAACCCTCATGATTCCAGAAAAGCAGTAATTTGGTTGATCAGTTCCTGAATATCTTGTAGCATTATTATTTTAGAAAGAAATCCTTATCAATACTGTAACAGCTGCCTGTTGTCAGAAGTACTTAGAATTGGGAAATGTGAGGACTTTTGACAGGTAACAATGTTCTGTGTGGTTTTAAAGAGGTTGCCAATAAGGTAATATTTAATAACAATCTAGCACAGAGCAAAGGAATAAAACATGGCAAAGTGAGCAGAAATTTTAAGTGTTATTTTAGCTGACTTGACCTATCTTATAAAAATAAAAAACAGGAGAAACAATCTCTTACTTGTCTAAACTTACTCTGGGGAGAATTTTGAGTATCAGGGATACAGAGTAGGTGGAATTAAATACTCTTTTAGAAGCAACAAATCCTTGCTTGTAATTTTTAAAGCACTTTCTTCATAAATGAATTTGTTCTCAAGGGACTTTCTTATCAGGAGCCAGTTTTCCACAGAACTTTGAGATGATAAAAATTACCTGGGTAAAACAAGGACTTGCCTGTCATACCTGGAGCGAGTTAAAAGCAGGAATATAGGAATATTTCTCTAGCAGTGAGCACAAAGTGATACCAGAAATAAGCAGGGTTTTGGAGCACCCCCTGCTCAGCCCCTGTGGGCTGTGGATGACACCTGACTTCATTCCTCCCAGAAGTTTTTGGAGACTAAATCAGGAAAGAGTGCAGAATCCGAAAGTCATTCCCACTTCCCAAGGGGAAAGAAAAAACATGTTCTTTCCTGACATCATCCTGCTTGTATGTACTCTGCATCCAGACCTTCCGCAGTCTTATCTGGCTTAACTTGGAGCATCAAGACAGATTTTCTTTTCCACCCTCTCCTTATGTGTTACTGAAGTAGAAAATAATTTGAGGATGGTTGCAATACCCAAAGATGTTGCTGACACTTCCAGCACTTTTTCCCTGGAGCAGAAAGCACTGTACAAGCACATAAATATGATAGACTTAACACCACTGAACACCTCTTGGGTTTCTGGTGTTTGCAGGAGCAGGAGAACATTACATTTCAAATTAACCTGAGGTGGAAGAGAGTTAGAACCACACTCCTGATAGCATTTGTGCAGGAAAAGTTTGGTGCAGGAGAATCTGGGTGCAGGAAAAAACCCACCCATTTTCCCCCTTGTAAACACTGACCATTATTTAAACAATCCAGGAACTATATTCATAAATTTTAATCTATTAACCAGCATGTGAAAAATGATGATTTTGGGGAGGGGGCTGCATTTTTGTATGTGTTCCAAAACAAAGTATTCCTCTGTTAGAAACTGTGGCTCTATATGCCTATAAAAAGGAAAATTCCCCATTTCTATTAAAAGGTTGCTTCATTATGTATTTAAATCAAAACATTCTCTCCATTCTGGTTACACTCAGATTTCAGCATCCACTGTGAGGAGAATCTCTTCCTTATTATGTATGCAGATTTATAAGGCTCCAGGCACCTTTGAAATAAATTGAAAGCACAGCCATGTAATAGAGCCAAACCCCAAAACCAGCCAAGGAGATCCACCCAGCAACACCCTCGAACACCCTCAGCTCTTCCCCTAAGCACAGCTTTAGAGTGCTGGTCTTGATCTTGTCTCTGCCTTCTCCACCCTCCTAAAAGCTTCCTGGGGGATTCCCCAGCTTTGGAGCCGTGCAGGGACTGTTTGAGATGCAGGAATAGTTCACTTGTTTGGTTTTCTTTCCTCTCAAACAGCTCAGGAGCAGGGCAGCTGTTTACAGAGCCTGGGACAAGAGGGATACTGAAAAATAGGAGCAGCAGAAGAAAGCAGCAGCTTGGGGATGAGGAGAGGTTTTAACAGCAGAGAAAGCGTAGCAAAACCATACAGAAATAAGCAAGTCAGGTTTGCAGCTGCTGTTTCCCACTTTGAAACTCACAGTTTGAGTCTTTATTTGTGATGCTGGAAGGTGGCATGACTGGAGGACCTCCCAAAAGGAAACGCTTCCCGAATTCAGTGCCATGGGATAGGAGCGAGGCCAACAGTTTAAGAACTTGATTTAAACAAAAGCCTCGATGTTTTATACAGTGAGAGCAGAAGCTGAAAACCAGCAACTTGTGTAAAAGTTAACAAACCTGATTCATGCTTGGGGCAATCCTCAATTCTTAAAGAGTGTCAGGACAAGGCTGATTGTTGAAGAGCAGAGTGGTGATAATCCGTACTTTTCTGAGGTATCTCCCGGTGCCTAATTGAGAAAGCAGAGTCTGTAAGTTTTCCATCTTTCTGGATTTGGTGGCTGTTACCTGAGGTTTGAGCACAAAGCTAATTCCCCAAAGCTCTGGCTAATCAGTCTGGTGGACATCAGATGTTCAGTCCCACAACGGAACCACTCCTGGCCCTACAACCTGCAAAAAGTTGGGACTTCTTTTGGGAGAGCACAAACCAGGGTAATTTTATTAAAAATTAAAACTCTTGGAAAATTCAGACAAGAGTTTCTGTAATTCTGACAAAGTAGTGTGTAAATAATCTCATTATTATTAGCTGTCAAATGCAATTTCTACACCTAAAAGAAATCAAGTATTGATGTCAGAACATTGTAATCACAGGACTCCTGGTTTCTTACTGTGGGCAGAACAAGCAATACTGAAATTCAGTGACACTGTGTACTGGCACAGCTTCCAGGGGCCCTCCAAGGCTCCATTCTCCTGGACAACATGTGCATGGAGAAGGAACTGTCCTGTTCTAAACAGCCTTGTGAGGCAAGCACTTCCCTGCCTTCAGGGGTGAACTTGATGATCCCTTTCAACTCAGAATATTCTGTGGTGTGTGAGTTAACCAGCACATCACGCCCCACAATTGCTGTGTTCAGTGGTGTGTTTGGGACAAAAGCAGCAGCAGGAGCAGCTTATATCATTCCTTGCATTTGATTCTTTGTTTTAGCATCTGTCATGTCCAACCCAGCCAAAAAGTGGCCTCAGCACATTCTGGCTGGTGGAGGCTGAGGGAGCCCCGGGGGCTCCATTCACATGCCTCATGTGTGACCAAGCAGGGGCCAAGGAGCCACTCCACAGCCTGGTCCTCAGGGTGGGGTCCCACTCGTGCTACAGCCGGAGCAGTAGGCTGGAAGTGAAGCATTAAAGAGACCAAAGGGACCAGTTGGGATTTTCACATACTCAATGGCCATTCAGGGGGGCTCAGCCAGCAAGAACAACCCTAAGTGTGTAAGAACATGAAAAACAGCAAAAAGGCGGCAGGAGAAAGAAAGGGTTTTTAATTTGGCTGTAACATTCCGAGCGGGACAGCCGCGGGATCTGCCTGGATGGAGCCTGTCCCCGCAGCACGCACCAACACACACGCACTCGGCTTTATGGCCCAGAGTTCCAGAGCTGCCTCTGTCACACAAAGCCAACTTCAAGACAGCATTACTGTCCCGTTGGGATGCACTTGGGATGGGCTGCACAGAGAACAGCCCTTAAAAACTCAGATGACAATATGCAGGTTTTTCCATTCCTATCATTTGTCCTTAATTTGAAAAATTAAACGCTTATGTCCCATTGTTAACTACTCTTAGGACTAATTTCACAATTTAGCTCAGTGATGACCAACTGGTTTCCTTACAGTTCTTCTCTTAGTTCACAGCTGGGCTGAATTTAGTTTGGTACTTAGGTTGCATTAAAAAAGAAGTTGTGTGACAGTCTCCACATGTTTTAATCAGGAACCTCACTGCGCTCAGTTCCTGCCTGAAGAACACTATAGAAAGGCAGAGGAAAGAAAGGTAGTAGAGTTCTTCATTCCATTTTATAGCTTAGAGTATGTTTACAGCAGCCCAGAATAATTCAGGTGAGAAGGGACCTTGGGAGGTCTCCAGCCTAATATCCTGCTCAGCTCTGAGATCAGACCTGGGAGATTTATTCAGTCAGGGCTTGACAAACCCCATGGATGGAGAGCACACAACTTCTCTGGGCACCTGCTCCACACCTTGACTGCCCTAATGGTGAAAAAGGTTTTTCATGTACTCAGAGCACCTCCTTCCAATTCACCCTGGATTGACACAGACAAAAGGATGTGCTAAAAAGGCAGACTCGGGGAAAAAAGGGGTTTGTTTCCTTACAAATGTGTAGGTGAGGGAGTGTTCTCCGTAAGGGAAGGTAACAATTCTGGGCAGCCCTGGGTTTGAATGAAAACATTTTCCTGAGGAGCAGACCGGCTGAATGTCATTATTAACCTCCCATGACCCAACTCCTGCTACAAGTGAATCTCTGCAGCTTTTTCATTTCCAACTAAAACCAAAAAAATTAATAATATCAATGTGTATCCACAAACAAGAAAAGAAGTGAAGTTTCACTGATCAGTGACTGCTTACTTGAACTCTGCATAACTGCAGATACTTTCGTGACTAGTGCCCACCAAGCTTCTCAAAGTACTGAGAGCACATCAAGAGTGATTTTAATAAACAAAACCACTGTTTGTACTTTGAAGTGTCATATTAAGACACCTTTAGTTGCATTCCAGCACTTACAGCACACATTTAGATCCCAGTGTTTTCCCTGACACCTTTGCACATGCCTCAGTTTACACAGCTCCTTACTGCTGTCCTCAATCAGTCCTTCCCCTTGCTGCTAGGAACTTTTATTTTAAAACCCCTCACTAAAAAACTTGCCAGAGCAAGCCTGCAATACCAGGCACAGGCTGATCCTACTCATGGGTGGGTAGGAAATGCTTGAGAGTATCGGAGGGAGTAGCCTTGATCTGGAGGAATTGGCTGTTTACTCAGCTTGCAGTTCTGTTGCTGGGACTGTTTTCAGTGCACTCTGCTGAATATCCCAGCTTGTCTCACATCTACCAATGCTGCCCCTGTTAGATGGTCTTCAGTTCTTGTTTCTGTTTAATTCCTTACTCTCCCTTCCTCTTTTCTTTACTTAAACTTTTGGCCACGAGTGCCAAAACCTGACTGAAAACAGCAGTTCACACTGTGATCCTGGATAAATTACTGTACAATTAGCAACGTCACTTTCAAAATGTTAATGAAATAAAGCTGCTCCTTTAGGAAACCAGATACTTTACAGCTGATGATTTATGGGGACTCCAAACAGGATTGTGAATTTGCAGTGCCAGATGTGACCATGCTGTCACTTTTATTCACTAAATGCTTCGTGCCGCTTCTCTAGGAAGTGAGGCCTGGCTTGGCTACAAGAACTATCTCCTCAGTATCTTTTCTGTAAAATCTTGTCCCTTCTGGAAGCTGAATTTCAAACTTGTTGATAATCTGCAAACCAGATATGTTTTGTCCCTTCTGAGGAGCAGATGGATGCAGTGGCTGGTTTGGGACAGAACGACACGTAGCTGTGCATCCACAGAGATCTTTCCAGGAACTTCTCAGATTCCTTTTCTGGCTCAAGGGGCCTTGCTCGCCACTACTGGACATTCTGGGCAAGCACATGTACATGTAATAAGTGTGAAGCCTTATGGGGTAAATAAAAATTCCTGCACAAATAAGAGGAATAATAAATCAAGCCCAGGAGTTTTAAGTCAATATGAAGAATTAACCTATTTACTGAACCTTCTGTAGATAAGAGGTCATTGTTCTTTGTTTTGAAAAGATTTTTGTTTTTAATATGTATTTAGCCTTACTTATCTATTATGCTTTGCTTCCTTTTTATTTTCCTTTCATTGAAAACAAGACTTAACTTCTTAAAAATCATTTGGACTTGATCCTAAAACACACTGAACACTTCCCAGTCCAGAAAATAATAGGGTACAAGCATTTTCATGACTTGGTTTTCATTTCTCAGAGGTGTTTTCGAACCTCTGAAATCCCTTCAGAAAACCCTGTGGTTATTAGCTGATTCACTATTTCTTTTCTTTCATGCTGACTTTTTTTTGCCTGTCCATGAAATCTCCAAAGCAAACTAACAATCTGTTAGGTCCTAAATAAATTTAGATACAGATCTCACTACAGAGGGTATTCAATTAACTGCTAGAAACCAATCTTGTCATTGGTCTTCCACTGGTGTTTTGCATATTTCTTGGTAGCATCTGATTAATTAAACCCAGCCTCTAAATCAAGGCAGTTGGTTAAATGCTATCTATGAAAGTTTTCAAGCTACTGAAGCCCACATGTTTTCAGTCTGCTAAAAAACTTCCCCTCCTCTTCAGTAGTCCCTGTCTGGAAATCTTGTATTTTGAAAAAGCTTTAAAAAAAAAATCTTTAGCGGCCACAACTTTCATTACCTGGTTCTTGCTGTCCTCTGAAATCTACTCCTCTTTCTTCTCTGTTTGATGCTTGAACATGGTCCTGGTTTTTGGTTCAGGGTTTGGAGCAGCAGAAAGGGGAACCCTTCTGCACAGCCAGAGCTTCTGAAAGACAAGAGCACAGGGAAATCCAGGCTCTAGGTTAGACCTCCTAAACTTACACAATGAATTTGAAGTTGATTAGCTTGGGAGAAGGCTTAATGTTGCACACATTGGTTTGGGTTATTCAAGCTAACAGATATAATTGCATAAATAATAATAGAGTTAATAAATTATTTTTTAAAAATTACTTTAAAACACCTTAGCTTTAGAATTTTAAGCAAGTCCCCCCCTTTATCCCATAGGTAAGAAATTAATGTGTTTGTAGATATTTATTCTGTCTTGGCTATAAACAGACCATCTTTCTAATACTCAGCTGCATCTCTCCTTGCTTCACCTTTTCATTCTATTCTTTGCTCTTGGCATTTATTACTTGGATATAATTAGCCTCCCCTAGATTCATCTTCTGCCAGTTCACCTCTTCCCTCATCAGTTCCTGGAAGACAGCACTTCCATGAGGAGAGAGCCACCAGTCAATTTTGTTGCCCTCCAGCAGCTCAATGAGCATGGCAAGGGCTTCCCCCGAACTGCTCGGCTGCAAAGCCAAGTGGACAATCAATGCACTGGAATTAAATCCATCTGGAAGGCATTTGAGGCAGCAAGGCATCTCTGAGAACCCTAAGTGTGATTGACAGCTTTTTCCAATAGCTTTGATGAAAGTCTAAATTGAGAAATCTCTTCTCCCATCCTGCAAGTATTTATGAGCAGCATTTATTCTGACCAACCAACATTGGCCTGTGTTCAGCAGCATCTGAGGCCCTCATGTTTCCCTGTGGATCCTGCCCATTCATCAGCCTCTGCAGTGGTCACGGAAAGGCTGCAGGAGATTTTAATCACACATTCATGGCTGCCTCCTTAGAGCTCCAGACAGCCAGGCAGTGCCAAATAATGTATTGACAATGTCCTGGGCATCCTTCAGATGTGCCAGGATGCAGACAGGCATCCCTGGCACTTGGCTCATACATTCCATTTGCAAGAGCCTAAAAATCTGGGATCTCATGCCTTTTAAAGAGGGAAACGGCATACGCAGAGAACCAAGCAAAATACCTTCTAAAAAGATGAAAGGCAGCCCTCAATGCTTCTTCCTTTTCAGGAAGGATGGCCACACGAAAGATGGAGAGGGACTTTTTACAATTTACTTTTTCACATTGAGAGAGTAGGTTTACATTGGGTATTAGGAAAAAATTGTTGGCTGTGAGGGCAGTGAGGCCATGGCACAGGTTGCCCAGAGAAGCTGTGGCTGCCCCATCCCTGGAAGTGTCCAAGGCCAGGTTGGACAGGGCTTGGCGCAGCCTTGGATAGTGGAAGGTGTCCCTGCCCATGGCAGGGGCTGGCACTGGATGAGCTTTCAGATTCCTTCCAACCCCAGCCATTCTATGATTCTAAAGCTTCCCACTCGTCTTTCTTCCTGGGGCCAGAAGCAAGAGAAACATCTCAAGCCACAAAGTATTAAAAAACTTGTCCAGTGAATCTGCCAGGGCCTGTTCCTTCCCTTCCCCCCGGTAGCTACAAAGGCAATTCCTTTTATTCCTGCCATTCTCTGGAGGCAAAAAGCTCGTTTTGGACAGGCATCAGTGCTAATGATTGTCCCACAGATCTTCTGCACATGTCCTGGGCTCCATGCTGCTGGAGCTTTCCAACCCCTGCCAGTGTTCCAGGGCTCTCCTGACGTGGAGCAATGGGCCAGACCATTGGAGGGGTTCATTTCTCCCTGTCCTTGGCTCTGCTGCCCACGGAGCATTAGTGTGTTCTGGGGAGCGCCCACACTTGGTCACAACCACAAATGGCTTCAAAAGCAACAATCTTCTTTCATTTGGTTGTAAACTACTCCTTCAGGAATGTCATCAACTTGCAGGGAATAGCAGGGATTGTCAGGGGAGCTGGTTCTCCTCTCACGACCACCTTGCAAAAGCTGATTTTCTCACTGGGCTGTGTCTTGACAAAGCCTGGTTCTCCCTGTACTCCCTTACCTGTGTTCTGTACATTTTAAGATCATCTGGAGACTTACACAGGGCTGTATCTATTTTAGAGTGTTTTTATTGGCAGCTGGTGTATACTACCATGCACCCACGTGAACAAAATTACAGAGCCCGGACAACTTTTGTACAGAATTCCGCTGGCCACAGTTTCTCTGTGGGTTTCATTTGGCAGAAGTGATATCAAGCAGAAGTCTTTCCCTCAGCTTCTGATGTAAACTAAAATACACCTTATAAAAAGAAATCACAGGCATTAGAAGCAGTGCCTTTGGGCAATCAGCCACCTTTGGGCTATGGGAAAAATTCAGTTAGATATGATTCATAAATATAATGAATAGGGTGCCATAAACTCGCCTTGCTCTTCACAAACAAAGGCACATTCTCTGCCTTGAAAAATTAGAAGGGCAGAACCCAGAGGAACAGGGAAAGAAAAACAGGAGAAAAGTAAGAGTGGGAGATTTAAGGGGGAGTAAAAATTATGGGGCTCCAGTTGTCAGTGGAAATTTTGAAGCCCACCAAACAATGTGTGGAGTAAAACTGCACTGCATCCCTCCATGCCCCACTCCTGATGAACTCCAGCTTTGCGTTTACAGAACTCACTGTGTAAGACATTTCAAAAAGCAGTCAGTTTGTTCTTCAGGCTCTGGTTTAGTTGAAGGCTCCTATTGATTACAGCTGGAGCTGGATCAAGCTGGGGCTGCCTGTGTTCTGCTGGCAGCCTCTGGTTTGTAAATACCTTTCATCTCATCCAGCAGCGATGATGATGTGCTGGGATGATGTGGCAGCAATTATTTATCTGCTGCGTTGGGTTTTCTCCTCCACGCTCGCCAAGAGCCCTAAAGTCAGGCCATAGAGAGGGATGCTGACATCTTTACATTTCCATTAAATCTTCCTGCTTCTTCTGAAGGAATTCTAACAGCTCTATTGTCATTTAAGCAGTCATTTCTTTCCTCACTCTCACTGATAGATTTGGAAGCACCAAATCTATTCCACCATCTTTAGCAAGTTTAAACTTGTCACAAATAACCTCGTTATCTGATAGCACTCCCCAAAGGAAAACCCCTCCAAGCCTGCCTTTTCCCAGGTTTCTGAGCATCCTGTCTATATCCAAAGATGAAGCAGGAAAAGCAGGTGGGGTAGGCCTTGGTTACCCTCTGAATGGATTTACACACTTGCTTAATACCATGTAAATACTGGAAAATAAAGCATGGATCTTGTCAAACTTAAGAACTTAGCAAATAAGAAGCATTAGAAACAGCAAATAGAGCTGAAGTATCTACTGCCAAGTCGGTGAGAAATCCCATGTCCTGCCTGGCAATCACTCTAAATACATCCTTTCTCCCACTTCATGTGACCTTTCCAGGTCAGCAATGTTGTGTGTTAGTTTAATATTTTAAAACTGGAACTTTACTGGTATTTGGCCTACTTTTTCCTATTTATTTTCTAAACAAATGGTAGCCACTCCCTTCTCAAACTAACCTTTTAAGCTTCGCCAGGAGTCTGTGAAGAACACAAGGTATTAAGGAAAAAAAAAGAAAAGAAAAAAAAAATCACATGCTCAGGCAAACAAAGCAGGTTGCTGCACTTCCCCCTCCCGCCAGCCCTGCAGCTGGATGTTCAGGATGCTTCAGGAGTTCTCCACTTACTCTAGGAAACACTGCTGAAATCTCATTTTCAGTAAAAAGTGCCAGGATTATGGTAGCACAGCATTTATTCCGAGGCAAACCCATGTAACTTCCCAGCCAAAAAACCAGGGGAAAAAAAAAGAAATAAAGGAGCAAAGCTGTCCCAATTGCTACTTCTACTTGATTGCTTAAAGGCAACTGGGAAGGCAGATCCTCAGCCTGAGAGCAGAGCACATCGCAATTTCAAGGCAAAGTAAATTTGGATGAAAAAGTAGCTCTCTCTTCCCAAGGAAACTTCTGGTTTTTAGAATGTTCGTTTTTATTTATTACTGACTCATTGAAAGAACAAAGTATTTTTTGGTGTCTTTTTTCTTTTTTTTTGTTCCCAAACACAGAAAAAAAAATGTGGCTATACCCCAGAAAAATCTTAGAGTGGGGCCAAAAATAATAATAATTTTTAGTTTTCAGAATTTTTTTGTCAGGTTTTTGAAAGAACAACAAATACTTCCCAAGCACCACTCCAACTTGCAATCTTCGGTGGACTGCACGCCCTCAGCTTATTTCAGTTACCCCTCTCGTCCATATCCCCTTTTCCACAACCTCCCCTGGGCTCCTCTCTTGCTTTTTCCATGTTCATTTTCCTTCCTTCATTAGTATCCATACTGCTTTTTCCTTTCTTTTTTTTTTTTTTAATTTTACCTTCAAAGGATTGATTTCTTTTCCCCTGGTGCCTCTGCCTCATTTTGATCATGCCTGGCTTCATCTCTTGTATCTATTCTCTTGCAAACAAAGAATTTTTAAAATTTCAAACGCAGTTCTAAGCCTTCTTCTTGTGAAGAATTACATGGAAAATTGAATTTTCCACTCAAGTTCTAAGGGGGAGGCAGTTAATAAGAATTCTTAGGGCAAAACAGTCAAACAAAAATTTATAAGATCCAGTTCCTGATGGTTTTGTTAGATCAGAACTGTCTCAAACTGCTTGGTTTTGGCATAGTCAAACTTATATTGCCACAGAAACTTTAACTTCTGCACATCCTTTCACTTCACTTGAACTGTGCAACCTGAACATTGTGTTTTTCTACCCCAGCTCTTCCAGTCCCCTCCCATCCCTAGAGTATATTTTGGACCAAATCAACTGATGTCTTTTTTTAAGTACTATTTCCATAATTTGCTTTTATTCCTCTATCATTCAGAAGCTGTAGAAGGCGTGAAAGTGAAATTTTTTTAACCGTTTCTGTTTCACAACCCAGTGCCTGCCAATAACACTTTAAATAAGTTTTAGGTACATTTCTTCAAAACAAGGCATCTGTGGGTACGTCCAGCCACACGCTAAAAGTATCACATAACCACGTAGGAAAAATTCAGAATTAAATAATGCCTTCAAAGGCATTTCTGAAGCTGGAACGGCATCAGGAATCTGCTTATTTATGTAGGGAGCTGTGGAGATTGCAGCTTGTTGGTACTGCCAACAGATAGGATGATTAGTGCTAAAAACAATATCATCATTTAGATAAGCCTTCTCCTTCTGAGAGTTGCTATTGAACTCGGCTTGAACTTAAATGTTCTCAGCTTGGAAACTGTAATTCCTAAAAAGGCTCATTCAGCCTGCACAAGCTGAAGGGGAATGAGATGGTATTGATAAAATTGGTCTCATATCAAACAGCTTAAGTCGCTTGCCTTACACCTGAAGTTCCTTCTGAAGGTCCCTTGTTTCTTATGTCAGAAGAGCTGCTCTGATGAGCTGCACATCCACTACCAAAAAAAACCCCCCAAAATCAGGTTCCTGTACTTCTGATTGGGACTAAACCAGGGGAAGACATGCCAACATACAGGAAAAGCAATGTTTTTTGCAGGAGCTGTTTTCTGAGCCATCTCAGAATGAAAGTTGATTTTTGAAGTGTGCCCTGAACTCAGTTTTTGGGTAGATATTTGTGTTTTCCTTTGCAGGGATCCAGCAGCTGCTAGTGCAAGTGCTGTGAAAAGGCTTGCAAAGCTTTAATGAGCTTCAACTTCCTAATTAAAAACCACAATGAGCTTTCAGACCTTGATTTCCCCAATATTACAGGTTGTAGCAGTGATATTTTGTTCAGTCAAGCCTAGCTAAAGGAAAATGCTTATGAGGTTTCCAAGGAGAGAAATAAACAAAATGGAAATGAAGAGGGAACTTGGAACTTTTAAGTGTATGTAATTAAGAAAAAAATACATCCTTCAGATAATTCTGGAAAGTATTAGGAGATATTCATAATTCATAAGCAGTTGTTTGGTTTTCTTTCAAGCAAGGGGGCAGCTTTACATCAAACACTGACTAGCTTTTCCATTAACTTAAGTAAACAAACCAGTATGCTTCAAGTTAAGTGAACATCCTTTTTTTTTCCTTTTTAATAACTGGGTGAATTAAAAATAAGAACAAGACATTTACTTTCAAATAGGAAATTAGTTTGCATGCTATTTCTTCATGTTAAAAATACTTTGGAACACTCACAAAAACAAAGTTAAGCTGAATTTATGGAAATGTTCCATATCAGTTTTGAAGATGATATGCCAGATGTCGGGGAGAACTCTTTCATCTGCAATAATGGAATAGTTTAATCCACCCTTGTTGTTTTTGAGCATGGTCCAAGTGTATTGGTCATCATGGGTGGGTGATCCTCACTTGGGCAGGCATGAACCAAAAAGCACAAGTTGTTAGACCTCTAGCATAAAATCACAAGAAAGCAACAGCAGGAAATACTCCACTGAAAGTAAAAATAAGCTATTGCAAAATGTAAATCAAAAATTTTACCATTATGACAACTCATATTTTGAAGCACTCAGAGACTCACAGATACATTGCTCCGAATTAGTGGATTGTAATGACTCCATTTATGGCTCCAGCAAAAGTAAAGCCAATAATACAAATTTTAAATCAATCTAGATCCATCAAAAGCATGGGATATTTTTATTTTTGATGGGTGGGGAGACTAATAGTTAACAATTTGATCTTTTAATGGGGGATTAAAGTGCTCTTCCTTTTGAGAAACTTTAAACACAAGGACATGTTATTGTCCATGTTCTTGTTTTAAGGATACACATTGAAGTAACATTGGATAGAAAATCCTTTTGGGGATAGTTTATGGCCTTGTATCAGACTAACCCTGTTGTCACATCAGCCATACCTCTGTCACTTGCACTGGTCATTTCCATTCCTGTGTTACCTGAACAATGCTTTATGTGTCACATCCATTTAATTCACCATGGCTGTGTTGGATAATTAGGTGTATCCATGTAATTCCAAAGGATCTTGGAATTAGGAGCCATTTCCCGTGTGCATTGCACCTCCCAGAGTGCTTGGTGTGTGCTGGGGAGGGAAGGAGCATCTCACACGGAGGGAAAGAGCAGGAGAAAGGAAGAAAGGCATCAGTTCAAAGCTTCATTCATTTTTTTCTCCCTTCTCAGCTGCCTGCCACTCCCAAACATGTGGGAGAGGTTCTAGTGCTGAAAGCTATGGCTCGCTCCTTTATTGAGCTATTCTGTGTGATAACTCAATTTGCTTTGGACATACCAGAGACAATAGATAATTGTGACAGAAAACTGCAGGGCAAGCTCACTTACTGCAGCTTGTTAACTCTGCTCAGTTAATAGAAGGATGCTTTTCCTGTACCTTCATATTCCTGGAATCACCGTGCTTGGGTAACTTGCCCAAATCCACAGAAGTTGCTCACACTTTTGCAGTCCAAATACAAAAATCACACGATGAGTTGCAGTGCATTCAATTCTCCTTTTGCACATTTACGGCATCAATTCTTTGCATTATTTCTCTTTTGTTCTGCCATGATATCCAGGAGCAATCAAAGATGAATCCACAAGGAACTTGCTTTGCTGCACTCTCAAACTGGAGAGGGGAAACATTTCAGCACACCAAAGGTGTCGTGCCGTTTTTCAGGAAAATCTCGTTAATTTAAACATTCTACCTCACCTATTTGCTTAAATGTAGGTCTTGGCGCTTACATCTCTTTTTCCTGTGCAAACAAGTATTTGTGCAGGTTACCTTCGCTCAACTGTGAAAACTTGTTACCAGGGCAATCAGGCCAATATACCTCACATGAAAGGGCAAAGGAAAATTTAAAAGGGAAAAACCAGCAAAAAAGGAGGAGGTTTTGGGCTGCTGCAGAGCTGTGCAGAATTAGAGAGGCTCCCCCATGACACCACTGCACAGTGACAGCGCTTGGAGCGAAGGTCTCTGCATTAGCGGGTTTTGCCACTCCAGGAACGGGAAATTTCTCCAGATATTTCATCTCCTGGTGCCTCCTTGCCCTGATGTTATGTAACAGATTTTGTGTTGGGTTCTACCACCGCAAAGCACAACCTCCCAACACCAATGAGTTAAAAGCTGTCTGGGCATCCAGCCCAGATGAATAACATCCCAAATGTTGAAGGAAGTAGCAAGGGAAATAGAAAAGCCTTTGACAGAAATTGTTGATAGCTTGCTAAGGCTGGGGAGGGAACCAGGGAATTTGGAGGTTGCTAATGTTGTTCCTATGTGTAAGAAAGGATCAGGGAGGATCCAGGAAACGACATAGCAGTGAGCTTGGCTTCAGTTGCAAGAACAATATAAGAAACATAAATAGGGGACAGAATACTTGATTTGGTCAAATAAAGTAAGCCTATACTCATGGATTAACTATACAGGTCTAATTTCCCCAAGTATTTTATCTTCAGGTGGTTCCTTCTGAAAAATGCCAGTATAAAACATCTTACAGACAGCATGAAAGTTAATGAAGTGGGCAGAAAGGGAAAGGTTTGACAGAACCCTGAGGTTAAATAAATTGTCAGTGATGCTGCAGCACCATGCAGATCATTGTGTGTCTGATATCAGACTCTCTGGTGCCATTGCTGACGTGGGAGCTGATGTTTGCACTTCAGATGAATCCATTAGAAAAATAGACCAAGTCATTTTCTGGCCTCAGTCACACTGAGAACTCAAAAAATTTAAACCCATTAAGTAAAATATTTATGGTTTACATTCAAAACAAATTGAGAACAGGTTCGCTGCAGTCCCTGACAAGTGCAACACTGACATTGGTGGGACCATCATGGATTTAGACTTCTATGAACCATTCTGAAGCTGCCCCACTGGTGCTCCTCAGTGGGGAGAGAAATAAGAATTTCAATCTCATAAAATATTTAAGACCCTTCCTTTTTTTTTTTTATCTGGTAGAATATTAAGATTGCTACAGGCCAGAATAGAGAAAAGCTACCTGGAAACATTTTGTTTGGACAGAGGGGAATGTACACAGAGAGCAGGAAGATGCTGTAATGTATTGCAATATTTTGAGAGCCAATGAGCAGCAAGAAGCTGAGCACTTCAGCCACAGGAGTAAGTCTCACTTGAGTTAGTTAAGAAAACATTTCTCCAGCTCTGAGCACAACATACAGGTATGTGCTGGAAAGGAGGAGAAAAGCTTCAAGTGGCTTAAATAAGATGAAGGTGGATGTGGATGGTGGTTTTCCTCTAAAAGCTCGAGGCCCTGCTGAAATGCAGGTTTTATGTGCTGCTTCTAACGATACGAAGCAAATTGCAGAGATTAAGCTGTTGCATAAGTGAGCAAGCAGCATGAGTCAGGGGGTTTGGGAAAAGTGAGTCACAGTGGGAAGGGAACAGAGCCAGGGTTGTAGCTCAGAAAGAGAGAATAGCAAGAAGATTTTAAGGATCTAGATAAAAGCCTGAGAGAATGGAGTGCAGGACAGAAGCAGAAAAACGACCTCTAAAAGAGGGAACCATACACGAGGGTTAGAGAAAGCTATAGCAAAAAAGCAGGTCAGGCAAAATTTTTGTACACAACTGATGGTTGAAATACAGAGCAGGCTGCCAAAGTCAGCAGTGGAAGGACAGAATTGTGTAAATCACTTCAAGAGGGAGTGCGGGCACATTTTTGGAAAATGAGGGAATCACTGGGTATAGCCATTAGTGAGGCTTGTGGAATTAAAACTATGAAATGCAAGTTGATTTATATTTTGAAGGAATACAGAAGCAAGGTCTGCTGCCCTCCATGGTTCTCACACTACGGCTGTAGCACCCTACAAACCTCGATCACTTGCCTGTGCAACTCAGAGCATTCTCTTAACTTGCAGAGAGTTATGGATGGGAAAGTCTTCCAAAAGGAACTTTCTAGGACAGCCCTGGAAATTGCTGCAAAAGGCAGTATTTATATTAGGGTGAGTCACTGGGGTCTGATGGCCCTATTTACCACAGCACAGCTGAGGACTTCCATCCGCATTTCTGAAAAAGCAGCGCAGTTCACATGTCATTTCATTAAGACATGGTGTCCTTAATTGTTGTGTTTCTGCCCCACTTCTCCTTAGACTCTGATTTTGACTTTAATGTAAGGATTTTATACAGCAGCTTGATAGAGGCCCACACCACCCAATCCATTCTGGGCACAGCAAGGTTTGACCATGCCCAAGCCTGAAGGAAAAACAGAGGAAGATTCCTATTATTAAAGACTCTGTTGTGATGCTTAATGGATCTGAACTTAGAGTGTTCAGAAAACCAGAATTCTGTGCTTTGCAGTCCCCTAAATCCTTGACTTAGGAACTGTCACATCCTTTCAGTGCAGTGTTCTGGAGGTAACACTTACAAGCAACAGACAGAAATTAAAGTACTCAATCCTGACCCATTCTGCAAATGTTTTTTCTAACCAAAGTACATATAAATCCCCTAATAAGTTTGATTTTGAGTGGCCTACTGAAAGACTGCATAGTTATCTCAGTTCAATTATTACAATGATCAAGACACTGAATGTAACCCAGCTCCATTTTCAAGAAAGATTGATCTGCAAAAGGATTGTTAGAGACACCTAGGCTATTTCAAAGGAATTTTCCACCTACACAGGATGTAACTGTCCAGAGGAAAATTGTCTGGGAATAAAAATCTGAGCAACATCATTGATCAGACCCAAAGACACAATGAATCTAAGAACTAATCTATACTTCACAGGTTGCATGCATCAATAATCAAATACCATTCAGGTGTTTTAACTACTTAATACAAACTTACAGCCCTTGCTTATGTGTGGTGAACAGCACAACCTTTAGAAATGTTAGTTGAGATTAGAAAATATAAAGGAAAAAAAGAAAGAGCAGATCACTTTCATTACAGGTTATTGATGTAATTTATATGCCTTACCTGAATTAACAAATGCTTGTGCAACATCTAGGAATGAAATTTAAACCAAGTTGATGAGGAATGATTTGGGAGTGTTTTCAGGTGTTTTCTTATCAGGCAAGATATTTGCTTAAGGCAGAAGCCTCAGCTATGGAATAAGCTGCTGAAACAGTTCTGGAGATTAACTTTATCATGATGACACTAAATTTGGAAAAGAGGATGTAGAGGAAAGATGCTCAAGAAAGAGCTTGTAAAAGCCCCATATTTTCTTTCTAGATCTGTTTCTTATACTGCACTCATCACTGTGGTATCTTGAGTGCTTTCCAGTAGTGCATTAAGCAACATGACAAACATCTGTCACATGTTTGTTCTCTCACCCTCTCCCCAGAGGGACAAGTGTGTACAGTGGAGAGTCTTGTTTTAATTTTTTTAATTATTATAAATACACAGGCACGTAACACATTATTAAACATTCATGCTAGAGAGGAAAGGTCAGATAAATTTATCTTGCTCTCAGGATTAGAGCTGGTGAGCTCTGTGATGTTCCTGTATCACACCCTTGCCCCAGATTGCAGTGTCTTCTCAGAAATCAAACCGTGGTCATGGGTGCCTGCACCACGCAGAAATCCAAAGCACAGAATCCCAATGCCCTCATTTACTGCCCACACTTAAGTCCAAGGATTCTGTCACGAAAGATCAAATGGAATGAGGAGGTAGAATTTAGGGAAGAATGTGTGCTTTGTATAACCCCATCTCATTCCCATATTATTGCATTTGATACAGATTAAACGCAGGAATTGATGGAACCTCAAAATCAGTCAGGCCAGAGGGCATTGTGTGAGTCATGGTAAATCTAGGAATCTCACCGATTGGAAAAGTCTGATTTCAACTGGAAAAATAAATCCTTAGAATAATGGAATAAAGACCTGGGACTGACTGATTTCCCTACAGAGGGGACATAACTGGAAAAACAATGTGGAAGCTCGAGTTTGGTCAGACCCTGAAGAACTGCAGATAGTCAATCTACCCCCTGAAGGTCCTTGAACAGATAGTGGGAATCCTGAATCAATACTGGCCCCACCAGAGCGAGATGGTGCCAGTTCCATGGTCAGAGAATTGTGTGTGTATTGGTAAATAAATAACTCTGCCTCTGCCACCTCGGAGAGAAATGGAGCTGCTCTGCCACATCCCAAGGAAACTCCCGTGTTGCTCTTGCTTCCTTCCTATGACTTCCACACCTCTATTTCTCCATAACTCTGGACAGTTAGGAAACAGACTACTTCTGTAATGGACAATGATCTGGGTCACACTGAGTGCCAAGAGCTGGAGCCTCCTCTCTGGCCTCGCTCACAGGCAGAGCTGCAACATCACAGCTAAATCCACCAGTGCTCCTTTCCATACTCCACGAGGGCTGGGCTGCTTCTGGGATTGCACCAACACAATCCACATTTGGCACTGCTGTCAGTACTGAAATCTTCACTCACTTCCTCACCCCTGTATCAGTCACAACAGTAGGACACATCTGTAACTACTGCAGCACTGGAGATGTCAGCACTGAAACCTTTCCAGGTGCCTGTTGTTCTCTCACCGAATTTCCCTTAAACACAACCATTAGCCCCCAGCCTTGCTCTACCATCACTGATTTCCCTGCACAGGTGGGCGCAGACCCACTCCAAGCATGGCAACCTTACCACTCTCCCCCAGGGAAGGCAGGAGGCTGCTCTCCTGCCCACTCTCCCTTCCCACCTTTTATAAACCCAGATCTTGGCCATAACATCAAAACCCTCTAAGAGTTTCCAAATGGGGAGGCAGCTAGCAGGCAATAATTGGGAATAATTGTTTTTCTGTCAAACTGAACTTACCATTAGGAACAGCCAAAGACCACGAGTGCGTAAGTAAATCTATGAATCATTTTAGCTGGAGTAGCTTATTATTCAATGCATTTTAACTAATCCATCTTAAAAGGCAATTCATGTTTGCTCATATATGAAGCTCCTAAAGATCAAATAAACTCTTTTTTACAGCACAGTCTGCAACAAAAAGGATTGGAATTGTCCAAGTATTTTATTTCCAGCTTTTGTAGGAACTAGCAGTATGAAGCTCGTGAGGTCCCTGCAAAGACTTGCCTTGAGCTGCCTCATGTTGGGGTGGCAGAAGGCAGCCAGTTGTTGTCCCCAAAAGTCTTCATACCTGAGAATGTGCATTTCAGTGTCAGGACACAACAGTGAGCTCAGCAAATCCTGCACCAGCACAGCAGCTTCAGGACTGACACCGTGCAGAAATGCAAAGAGCAGCCTAACAAAAAAGGGCTTTAGTTTCCCTGTCGGGTAAAGGGAAGATATATGTAAAATATTTGGACATTTGGGGAAAGGGTAAACACTGAGAATTAATTCAAACTGTTGATGGTTTATTTTTTATTGACTCTTGTGGTCAAAATTGTTTTCATTTATTATGAGAAAGAATCCATCATTTTTTCCAAAGCACACCCAGAATCTGCCACTGGTGATGTTCTAACATCCCCAGTGCCTATACAAATAGAGAGGTCAGCTGAGATTTGTAAACTAGAGATCATAAGTTTTAAGGAATTTGTTTATTCAGCCTAGAGTCTCCAAATTGTGTACGATGCCAAAATTAAAAAGTCATCTCACTGTACTGTGTCATGTTACAATAAAAAGCTCTCCAGCATTTTGGATGTTCAGATGAGAAAGCAAATTGTAATTCATTTGTCAGCACATGCAGTTTAATTATAATTAAGTACCTCCAGCAGTCATTATTAGCAGGCAAAATGAAAATGCTGTTTTTATACTTGTATAAACCTGCATTCAGTGCAAAGTAAAAGCTGCCTGAATTACTCTGAAAAGTACCGGGCTAGAACTTGCATTTTTAGCTGTACTGTGCAAATAGAAACATACGTAAACTGTTTCCAGAGACTTGAACAGATTGACTGAATTAGGGAAATTTTCATGGGAATGACAAGAGGCAGATCTCTTCCTGATGAGAAGGCCACCACGTGCCAAATGCCAAGTCCCTGTCCAAAGCATGGAGCACGGGAACCATGCAAGAGATCAGCAGAGTCCTTTAAGTACCAGCAAAACAACATAATTCTAACCCTTCTCCTTCTTGAGAAAAAGCTGAACATTTGCTGAAATTTTCTGGAGTAATTCAGCATGAAACATCCAACCAGCGTGGGAAAAAAACAAAACAAAACAAAACAAACAAAATGATTCAAATATGATGAAGCTGCAAGTTTACAGAAAATTCTAGACTGACAAGTACAAAATACTAATGGTATTTGACAAATAAAAGTATTTTGATTGTTCAAAATAACCATATCTGAAAATATCTACAAAGGCAGTGTACGAGAACTAAAATGTTGCCAGATTTCTGATAGCTGCAAGTGTTGAGATGACACCTTGGGAGTGCATTTCAACTTTTCTGCCTTCTCTTATAGGTAGCTTAAAGATGTGTAAAGCACTTCCGCAGGCTAAATACTTTCAGTAAATTTAGTGACTAATATTGCACTTGGGGTTTTTTTTATAAAGATATAGATGAATGTGCAACTGGAACCCACACTTGTAGAGCTGACCAAGTGTGTGTCAATTTGAGAGGGTCCTTCAGCTGCCAGTGCCCTCCAGGCTACCAGAAACGAGGGGATCAGTGCATTGGTAAGTATTGCTTTCCACTCAATGAAAACATTTTCTTTCATTATCTACAGCTGCAAACTTCATATTGATCATAAAGCAGATGGGTATGTGTAGTGTAAAACAGCTGTCTCACTTTGGAATGCAATGGAATAGTCATTTTACCGCAATAATTAATCACTAAAACATGGGACGAGGAGCTATTTTAAGAATAATCAACACTTGAAGTTCACAAGCTGAGTTTTGCTAATAGTTCCCGTTTCATTGATTGTTTGTTGGGGCATTGCCCAGGGCCCCAGATATTGCCATGAGTCCCTGACGGCAGCAAAGCAAAGCACATCTCTCCCCTGAGATTCAACTCCAGGTCTGTTGGACACAACACTCCCGCCCCCAGACCCCCTCCCTGCTCCAGAACTCAGCTTTATGGGCACAAATGAAAGAGATGGAAACTCTGAATGCAGGTACAGGAGATTTGCAGCCTCTAAAAGCCACCAGGCTTTATTCTCCGTGCCAAGATAAGCTATTGGCGCCCTTGGGAGCTCTGCAAGTATAGCATGGAATTAAATCCAAGTGCAGGGTAAACACTGCATCTCTCCTATCCCATCCTCAGGTGGGGACATCATGCCAAAGTGCCATTACCCTGGTCCTTCAGCCTGCATTTAACACCTCTTTAATCACCATTTCAATGGATAAATCGCTTCTAGAGGCACTCTGGCCTTAAGCCTTAGGTTTGTCAGATAATAAAAACAACTATGAAAGAAGAAAGTCAAATCCACACATCAGGAGGTGGTATTCAAGACAGCCTCTTCTAAGACACTGCACTGGTTTTATGCAGCTTAGGAGAAAAGAGTTTGGGGATTTTTGTCCTCAACAGAATTCGAGGTTTTCCTCTTTCAGGGATCCTGCATTTCCAAGTGTATAAGAATTTTTAAATTTTTATTCCTAATCTCTTCAAAAAGCCTTGCTAAGGCCGTAGGTAAGAAACAGGGATATTTTAGTACACACCTAGACAAATTTCTGGGCATGGCTCTTTCTTCAGGATTCCAATCCAAGGGCTGTAGAAATAAACCCAAAAATTCTTATCTCTTTCCTAAGAGATGTAGATCAGGCCCTGAACTGTCAAATTGGTGTAAACACAGGTGCATCTGATTTTTCTCAGTTCTCTGTGCAGGAGTAGGATGACTAATTTGGAATGTAGGTAAAGGAATAGTTTTGAAGGTCATGGATTTTTTTTTTTTTCAATATCTGGGATTTATTTGGATTTTTTATATAGCAGGTATATTATATTACTGCCGTGCAACAGCACTTCTGATATCAAGACCCATGGTCCTAAATGAAAATCTTACTGGAAACGTGACAGAACTGAGGAGGAAGGAGAGTGATAGATCTTTATATCTAAATGTGAACACATTTATCCATCTAAATTGATGCATGAAAATGTCTGGAAAGTGAAATTTCCCTTCTCCTATTTAGGCCAAAACCAAGAATAACACCTGTGTTACATATTACACACTGACCTAAATTAGAAGTACATCCCAACAGTTAGTACTGTCAGCATTTCAGAATAAAGCCTGTCTTTGGGGATTTTATAACAACTTAGCCAGAAAATATTCTCCGGGCCAGATCTTGATAGAGGTTCTCCATATGGGAGGAAATGTTTCTCAAATTTGAAAGAAATTTTTCCAGACTATTTTGGCTTGAAGGTAGAGGGAGAAAAAAAAAAGACACATTTTTAACAATTGGTTGATTTTAATCTAAATTCCCTAATAATTTCTGACTTTTTTCTGAGTATTTTTTTAAATTTGCCGGTTTGCATGCTGCCAAACGAGTCTTTTCTGAAATGCATCACTGCAGAGAGAATAAATTGTTTTCCAGCATCACTTCAAACAGATTTGACCCAATTGATCAGCTGAATCTCAGCCCTTAGATCTGCCCAGAGCTGATGTGCCTAATCCCACAAGGAAAATTCCCACTGAGTAAGAGCCAGATCCTGAAAGCATTTTTGTGTGTAAATGCAGCAAAGCATTGCTCATATGCCTATATTGTATAATCCTATTTTTTGAAAGTTACCTATAAGAGCTTAGTCCTGTAAAAGTCAAAGATGGAAATCTACTGTGCTTCTAAATTTATTCCATTTCCACTTCCAAATTTCTCTCTGCAACAAGAGTTATAGTGACAATTGCTACTGTATGGATAGCCAGGAATTTTCCAGCATAAGCACTTTCATTCAGAATCATCCAAAACGCTCCACTAAGTTCAGCCCCAAATTTGACAAAGAAAGGGTTAACTTGTAAAGATTATTTTTTCACTTGATATTAAAACAAATACTTTCCTCATTATAAAAAAAAAAAAAAGTCTTGGCCTCTTTTTAAACACATCTATGGTGGAAACAGCTGGAGGTAGGAAACTCAAGATCTGGCATGGATATGGGAAGTGCCTTTCTTTGTTCCAGTGAATACTGGGCTGATTTGTGTGAGCGTTGATCCTTTGAAATGTCCTGTTGTGTACAAGGACAGAGCACGGCGTTGATTTCTTCACCAAGCTCCAGCAGGCCGCGGCTCAAGGAAGCCACTGCACACACACACACGATAATGGAATAACAAAACATGTTTTCCAGGCAAAACCAGAGCCACCATCTCCTCCAGAATGCAGGGAAGCCTTTTAAAATGCAGAGGGTTAGGAGAATGGGGTGGTGCACATTTTGTGTGGCTGGCAGGTGAAACCCCTGCTCCAATGCACAGCAGGAATGCTGACTCTTGGAAAGGCAGCCCGCTCCACCTCAGAAGCAGGGCTGACCTGCAAGGAGAGGCTGTGGAAGGCTCTCAGTGCCCAAGATGCACAGCCAGGTGTGGTGCTGCTGGGTGGAAAGGCATACACGACAGGCAGCCAGGGGAATGGGAGCCCCTCGGGGAGCAGGGCAGGGTCTGAGGATCCCTGTGGAAGCACAAACCACTGTTTCCTTTTCAGGCCCATTAATTCTCTGTCCTTGCCATTGCCCTGTACTTGCACAGAAAGTTTGGACTGTTCCTAGTGGAGCTGGAAAGATGTAGTATGTGCAAGGAGTGCTGCATGCGAGGTTTTGGGAGAATGAGCTCCAAGCCACACTGGCTGTGTTGGTCAGCACCATGTCTGATCCTGAGGGATCCTTGTGGGAAAGCAGAACAAAACACTGAGTTTTACCTACACGACATAAACCACACCAAGCACCACTGCAGGAGTGACTCGATAAAACAAATTTGGAATGCACAGTGAAGACAAGAGCATAAAAGCTTCTTATGGAATAGTCACTTACAGGAAAAGTTAGAGTGTATCTTGTTAATATCCAGGGAAGTAGTCCCCAGCTCACATAAGCTTTTCTCCTGCTTTTAATCAAGTACAATAAACTTTCCTTGGACACGAGAGAGCAGCAGGGAAGTGCTGGCATTCCATGTGAACTAACTGCTGTTTTTTGGTGCCCCAGACATCGACGAGTGCACCCTGCCCCCATACTGCCACCACCGCTGCGTGAACACCCCGGGCTCCTACTACTGCCAGTGCAACGCTGGCTTCCAGCTGGCGTCCAACAACCACACCTGCGTAGGTAAGGACTCCTCAGCCATGCAGCAGCTCCCTCGGACACAAACACGGACACATGACTGCCACAGTGGAAACTTAAAGCAAATAAAGAACAACCAGTAAAAGCCTGCACTGAGAGGCTCCTCTGCTAGTGATCCGAGAATTACAGGAGGGTTGGAGAAAAATTTAGACTCTTCTTGAACACCTGTTGTTTTGTTGGCATAGCAGATTTCTAAGGAACATCTAAAGCCTTATATTCAGTATTTAATCCTAGATTTAATTATTCTTTCAGTTCTGCTTTATTATTGGCTTTCCTGGTTTTATTCCCAGTTCACACAACAAAGGCCAGAACTGGAAATCAAAGAAATCAATACTATACCTCTGCAGTTAAGTGTAATTATCCTCAGCACACAGTAAAGAAAGTCTTTAGGTCACATTTGAATAGCTAGAAAATACTAAAAAATAAAACAAGGGTTGCTAAGAGTAACCTTTCAGCAGTGATGTTGCCCTTAGAAATAAAACACTAAGGGAAGCTGCACAGTAAAACTTTAGGACTGATGTCAAGTTTGAAATCGTAAGATCTGTTCTAGAAGGATTCGAGTAATAATAAAAAGGCAACTCTGTGTGCTGAAGCATAGAGAGAATGGCTATAAAACCAAGAGATTGGTGATGGAGATGGTCAGAAGTTCTTTACAGATGTAATTTATGTATATAAAATCTATATTATATACGTAGAAAAATCAGGCTGTGTTTTCCAGCTTCTACCATCTCTTCCACGCATTTCCAGACCTCATCAGTCACCCTGGCACAGCTCTGAACTGAGAGAGGAATTGCTTCAGTCTCACCAAATCATAGGATTTTAATAATTGCCCATGGACACAACAGATCCACATGACAAAAGTAACTGCTCTGTCCCTTCCCATGGCTCAAAGGGAATTCTTTGGCATTCTTTCAGCACTTCACCAAACACCCCTTCCCTGGCTTTCCAGCCTCCCAGCCCCATCAGGCACATCTCCCAGGTAAAGGAAAGGAAAGAAAAGCTAAGGAAAAAATTTGTAAAGGAATGGTTGCTGCATCAAGACAAACTCTCACATCTGCCACAGTGACACTTGACAGCTGTAGCCATTACATTTGTGTAACAACTTCTGCTTATATTGAAAGTGGGTCAATATTTCTTGGAAAATGAACAGAATCGAGGCTTTGGCCACCTTATTTATTCCTCCTGGTAGTATTGGTATGATGTACATCCTTTGCATTCTTGCCAGAAATTAACTCAGAGGAAGGAAAAAAAACTTTGTGATGAGCTTTCCCCTACTATCATTCATTTTCAGGACTAGGAGGTTCATTATGCAGAGAATCCGTATCCTCTTCATTGATTTCATTTCTCTGAATGCCTCATCCTTGTCAGTTTTTAGCTGTATCTGTAAATTTATATTGTTGCTGACATTTATAAGCCATGAACTCAAAGGTTTTTTCCAAGCACAGCTCTCTACTCATGGAGATATCTGATAAACACAAATATGAATGGAAAACATGCAGGAGGGAAACACAAGGGAAAGCACTAACATGTACAGACTGACGGGAGCAGCAGTTAATCAACAGTCTGTGCAAAACACGGGCTATAGATTCCAGAGGTGATTAGACTTTATATAAACTTCCCATTAAAAATTGCTTCTCTTCTCATACCAGTGTCCTCAAAATGTTCTTGGGATGGGCAACACCATGGAAAATGTAGCAGAGAAAAATACCTTCCCCCAATATGGTCTAGGCCTTAGAGCACTGCAGAACTCTACTGGCCTCAAAGGCTCATGTTATAATTGCAATGGAATTTAAAAGAACAAATTTTCAGAGTAATAAATAGCTCAAATAAATCTTAACCACTGCATGCTGAGAGGCCTTATCAGTATGTGTTCCTTATATCAATTATTTATAGAGACTTGGCATTTCATACCTGAAAAAAAGGCACTGGAATGTGGAGTTTAATAGCCACATTAAACATTTTTGGGAGAATTCATCACACACTAGAATAACTCTCATTCCTGGAAAAATACTGGTTTTTACATGGAATGTAAAGCACAGATCTAACATTGCTCCAGTGACTGCAGATCTACATTGATAGAGCCAACTGAGCTGCTGCTGAGCAACAGGCCCAGCCTAAGGACTAATCCACTGAGCCTAATTACCACCTACACAAGATAAATATCTAATTTTTCCTTTCAGACATAAACGAATGTGATGCCAACAACCCATGTGCACAACAGTGCTACAATATCCTGGGTTCTTTCATCTGCCAGTGTAATCCAGGCTTTGAGTTAAGCAGTGACAGAATCAACTGTGAAGGTAGGACCTTTTTTTTGTCTTGGAAAAGCAATTTTTTTGGTTTGTTTTTGTTTTCCCAGAAGCCTTTCTGTGAACTAAGGGACAGAATTGAAGTGGAGACACCCTGTGGATAGAGTTTGTAGCCAAAAGCCTTAAGATATTTATTTTTTATGGTACACATGGGGCTAATTCACACCTGAGTAGCTGCAGCTGCAGTCAGGTACAGGTAGGAATGTGTCTCTCTACAGCAAATGCAAAACAGGACAAGAGATTGCTGCACTTCAGATCCCAAGAGGCAAGAATAAGGTTTCTGAACCCTGATTGCACCAACTCCCTGGAATTGTGGGTGGTCTAACGCTGATGACCATTAAATGAATCGGAAAGGAATGCACACCAAAAACAATGGCAATTTTGTGTGTTGTTAGGCTCCTCTGAAAATAAAACCTCCAATTTCTGATTTTAAGGGAGCGACAGTTGTGCTTTTGAGGTGCTTTGCAGCCTGTGTATACAAACAGCATGTCTCCTGATGATTATACAATCAACACTTTATTTCCTCTGCCAGAGGCTCCACAGGGGTGCCCTAATCTGCTTTTGGACACAGGATGACCTCACCCTTGGAGCCCGTATCCTTCTGCCAGCCTTGGAGCCACAGAGGTCCCTGCTTCATCACTGCCCTCCCAAACAAGCTGCAAGAGCTGTTACAGATGCTCCCTCTGCTAAGCCAAGCTGCTTAAGCTAATCCTATTTGAACAGAACAGGGAGCAGCAAGTATGCAGCCTCCAAGGACATCCCTGACCCCAGCCCAAGAGCTGGGCTCAGCTCAGGGGTAGTAGGAGGGAGCTCTGTGCTTTCCAAGCTAACCCCTCCTCTTGATAGGTTTAAATTCATTTCCTGTTGATGGCGTACACTGTTCAGTTCTGTTTCACACCAGGCTTCCCTCAGGAGGGACTGATGGTTACACAAGGATAAAAAGGCAAGAGATTGGTATCCACTGATTATTATTAGAAGGCAAAAAAAGACCTTTCCCTCTTTCCCAGAGAGCTACTCCATAAGCATAGGGCACAAGTACAAAGGCAACATTTTTGCTTTACTAACTAATCTCACAGCTGTGGGTTTTTTCCTCGAAGTTATCACATTTTGGAATACTGCAAGTATACACAATTTCAAGAGTTATTTTCCCAAACCTGTTCTGAAGTCTAATTTAGCTTCTGTTTCCTCAAATCCAAAATTCTCCTTTTGGAGGATTAGTTACAAAACTGCAGTGGAACTCACCCTTTCATTTTCAAGGTGTTAAGCAGCACATTTCAGGTTTTTGATAAAATTCTTTTTAGACAGGTTTGTTTGGTTTTTTTTCAAGCATTTAACTATTCTATTTAATCCTGTAACAAGGTAAATTTTTAAAGCCAATACCATGAAGCTCTTTTGCTCTCTGCAGACACTGACGAATGCAGAACCTCAAGTTACTTATGTCAGTACCAGTGTGTCAATGAGCCAGGAAAATTCTCCTGTGTGTGCCCTGAAGGATACCAGGTAGTAGGAGGCAGGACATGTCAAGGTAAGTGCCCTCCCCTTGGCAGGCTCAGCCCTGCATTACTTACACCATTTCAGGCAAGGCTAAGAGTGCTCGCTAGCTAAATGCTTATATTTCATGACAGGATTTCAGTGCTGTTAGCAGAAGATATGTTGATAAAGCAGTTGATGATTCATTAAATATCTTACAACCTTATTCAAATCCTTCAGCTCTAACTCCAAGTCCTTTGGATTCCTAGGACAAAATTTCAGTTTTTGCAACCCGCAGGTAAAACTTGTCTTGGATGTCAAGGTAGTAGCTCTAAATTTGAGATAAGCATTTTTTACAGACATGAAACATGGCTTTATATCATGTTTCTTTTCAGAGCGATTCCTAAATCCAGTCGCAGTAGAAATTAAAGATATGTTTCTTCTGATAACAGAAAAAAAATGCAAGCCTTCAGCAGCCTAGATAATTCGTGTGTAGAAAAATAAATGTTCTGGCCAGGCGCCACCAAATGCCAGGATTTTCGAGTTTGTGGTTTTTCCTCAGTGGTGCTAAAAGTCTTTGTATCTTATTAGAGAATGTTGCAGAACAATATATTAAGTGCAAGAACTATTGTTTCTGTAATGCAGAACCTGATTTAACAGTTTGTATTTTTAGAACTAAATAGGTATGATAATTCGTGGCAGAAAATATGAGACAACAACTCTTCTTTATCAATATTTTGTTTTACAAAATCCTGATTAACTGCTTTCCCTTCTGAAGAACAGCAGCTGACACTGAGCATTGCAGGATAGTTGATTTAAGCATCTAAAAACCTGTTTGTCCCTTCCAAGAGATTACCTTTGGATAAAGCCTTTCTGTGCCTGAATGAAATTCGGGAGATCATGTGGGTAGACAGTGGGGCTCTGGCACCGACAGGAAATAGAGCATTAATATAGTGCAAGGCTCACAGTCCCCACCTCCCTTCAGGGTTCTTTTCCCAGGCAAAAGAAACTCTACTTTGCACAATATATGAGTTTCCACTATTTATTTCAAAGCTATTTTCGTTAAAATGTAGCCATTACTTAAGCATTTTAGACCATGAAACCAAAATTATTCAAAACGAGAAGCTGCAAAAGGCAGGAAAACACAATTCTTCCTTGAGACCTTTTTCCTCTGTCTTCAGGACACCTTCTGCTGTAAAATCATTCTTTGCTAATTATAAACTTGACAGCATTTCCACAGTTGCATTACATATGATTAATGTGCATTTCCAGTCAACTACAAGCATTCAGTCTTGCTTAACACTCAATAAACAAGTTTATTCCACTTCTGCATAGAGCAACCCTCTATAGCCAGGTCCCAGAAAACAGGACAAGGACAAGAACTTGGAAACCTGATGGGTTTCAACAGGCAAGCAGGTTTTTATAGTACCTTTGTAGCAACGCCATTTCCATCTAGCTTTGACACAGTCCCTTCTCCTTCCTCCTAGATATAAACGAGTGTGAGACCACTAATGAATGCAGAGAGGATGAAATCTGCTGGAATTACCACGGAGGGTTCCGTTGTTACCCCAGAAACCCTTGTCAAGAGCCCTATGTCCTTACCTCAGAGAAGTAAGGGGAAAATTAAATCTTGTGATTTTAGGCTCATCCTCAACAGGGGACATGATGGAAGGAACCAGAAAATTATATTTTAATGTCTTTTCATGTGCTTTTACCCCTGTTTGTGCGGCAGCCGCTGCGTGTGCCCTGTGTCCAATGCCATTTGCCGGGAGCTGCCCTACTCAGTGGTGTACAAGTACATGAGCATCCGCTCAGACAGGACCGTGCCCTCCGACATCTTCCAGATCCAGGCCACCACCATCTACCCCAATACCATCAACACCTTCAGGATCAAGTCTGGCAACGAGAACGGAGAGTTCTACCTGAGGGTGAGTATTGGGGGCAGTCAGACCCTACCTCCACAGTGTCTTGTCCTCGTGACAACCACAAATGTCCCCATAAGGCTTTCATAGCATCCCAAAGTTCAGCAGCTTTTTGGTGCTTCCTTACTAAGCGTGCTTGGTTTCCAGTTTTGAACAAGCCTTTTAACTTTTCTACCTGAAAACCCTAAATTGTGACTCTAACTGTTTCTTTCAAACTCGGGAATATTTAGCAATCCTGGGACACGCGTGTCAGATTCACACAAAACACCTCCCTGCCTTTCCCTCTCTGGACCAACACTCCAGATAAATCTATTTAGGACACAATTATAGAAAGAGTCCTTGCACAATTACCTTAATTACATTTCTCATTTTGCAAAAGTAGTAAAGAAATCAATAATAGCATTCTAGAAATCTGTGCCCCATCCCAAGCTGAGCTCAGGCCAACTTACCATGGATTTATGTTGAGACTTAATTAAACCTTTATTTCCCATAGTAAAAACCACAGAAGTTCAAATTATTTGGGATAACAGTATTTCCTGTTGGTGGGATGCATCCAAGTAGATACACATGAATGGGAGTGTCTAGAACATCTGCTTTTTAAGATTTTTTTTTAAGAAATCTCATTTTCTTGAGTCCTTATAATATTTACAGATTCCTGAGAATTCCTTTTCCTTCATATGTGGCTTTATACTCAGTAAAATAGAATCTGCACAAAAAGCCTCTATCAGAAATACGGCTATCGGGAAGTTTTAATGTTTAATTATTTTCTGTCAAATCAGGAGACTAGGGGCTTTTGATAGTACATCCAACAAGTGTATGGCATTGTCATTTACCCCATGTTTACCCAAGGTGGGAGCAGGGAACTACTCATTCGTGTATCATTTGTTGTGACATCATAAATCCAGGGAAAAGCACTGGATTATAGGTTACACATCAAAACCCCATAACTACCCCCAAAATACAAACTATTTGCTTAAACTAAAAACAAGATCGCTGCAGGTCCCACTTGGGTTAGACCCCAGTGTGGCCCTCAGACTGTCACTTGGAATAACAATTCCCATCTCCTGTTGCCACCCAACAAGAAATCACGGGCCTTAAATAAGGAAGCACATGTTTGTTCCTGCCAGGGGACTGTGGTAAACAAAAGCTTACTTGGAAGTTATTCCTACTGTTTTAGTAAAATGCTGAGCTGGCTCCTGGATGCAGCAGATGGATTGGATTCATCTGTGCACTCAACTCATGTGACATGGGGAGAAAACATTTGTAGTAGGCAAAGGCAGAGGTGGAGTTTACCCTTTTATCATCTGGAAATGACAAAGCTGTTTGACAAACCAGCAGCATAACCCCGGGCTGGGAAAAGAGCTTTGCAGAAGTACAGGATGGGGTTGGCAATAGGCACACACCAGTAACAAAAATTCCCAGCGTTTACAAGGACAACACAACTTCTGGAGTATGAGCCTCAAGACAGACTTCTGGGTTTCCCTCCAGTGACCAAGCTACCTCACTGTTAAAGACATTCGGGCTCTTGTTTTACTCATCCTCTTTCTATTTTAAAAACTGGTAGATGGGGATAAAAACAAAGGCCGTCCTGGGACAGCTTACCACTTCCCACACCCTTTGGGAGTCAGCATAACCAGGAACAGATTTTGCAGCACAGTTTGTTCCTTGGGGCCTCAGTGAGGTGAAGTTTTCCCTGCAGCAAAGCCAGGTGTGAGCTTAGTCCTGGCCATTTAGAAGCGTGAAAAGAACCCTTGCCTTGTCCAGGCCTGCGCTGAGACAGAGCCTTGCAGAGTGAGGTAACAGCAGCACTGATGCAGCGGGGAGTTGCTGTGGGTTGGACTGAGCCGGGCTTTGTTGTGTTGTTTCAGCAAACCAGTGCCGTGAGCGCGATGCTGGTGCTGGTGAAGTCCCTCTCAGGACCCAGGGAGCACATTGTGGACCTGGAGATGCTGACAGTGAACAGCTTGAATTACCGTACGAGCTCCGTGCTGAGGTTAACAATCATAGTGGGACCTTACGCCTTTTAGTGGTTCGCAATAACCCTCCACTGGCACTCACAGCAGCCAAAGAATATTATCAGAAAGAAAGCACTTACTATTTTTATTTATAGATTTTGCTCTCTTTTTTAAAAGAATTTGTTTAGTAAATTGATATCTTTTATTCACACATTACACCTGTAATTCCAAATTAGTAGATGTGTTCCATAGTATAACATGGGCATTGTCACTTTCTGTATAAAGATTTAAATTTTTTTTTTTTTTATTACCTTCCTTGGACTAGATACATACTATGCTTTTATATGAGAACTGTATGTTCATACTATCCTGTAAAACTTCACACACCCTTCTTAGCCAAATAGGTCATGCAATTTAAAAGCGATCTGTTTTGTTTTTATTTTAAATTCTAATGCAGGTACACTGAATCTCAAAAAAGAAAAAAATTATGTAGTACAAATGATACACAAAGTAACGGTTATCTGATAAGCTAAAATATATTTCTTTTTTTAACTACTTTGTAACAAAAGGTAACAGTAAAAATCTATTTCTGTAGACATTTATGTGCTATTGCAGTTGGTTTTTCTAATCTGGGTTGGAGGTAAAGTTACATTGTGAGAAATGCTTTGCATCAGGTTTTTGTATGCAGATTGTGTTAGTGTTATGCTCTCTCCAAGAAAAATACACCATAGGAAGAAAATTTCTCCAACAAAGAAAAACTCTAAACTGGAAATCACCAAGCAGGGCACACATGTCCATGAGAACACTTGGTAGTTACTGGTTAGAGGGATGCAGCATTTTCAGACTGAAGTTAACATATTATTTTTCCAGAAATATTATGTTGTATACCAAGAACTGAGTGCATTTTCTTATTAAGTTATATCATTTTCAGGCACTCAGTCCTGTTCCTGCTCTTACAACTCAGATGTATCATGTACAGTGTTCATAAAATTTATTTCTAATTCAAGAACTAATAACATCTTTTGTAATATGTAAAATCTTATTTCTTGTTTAAAATGTAGTAGTTAATCCTTTGATGTACAAAATTTTTAATAAAGATCTCTTACCATATTGTATTTGGTCTATTTTGAGGTAGTGTGTTATTACTGCCATTATTGTCACGTACTGTGGGAGCTGGCAAAGCCATGCTGAGGTCTGCAGAGTCAGAGGGATCCAAATCTCAGCCCATACAGGATGAGTTCTTGGAAGACTAAAAACACAATTCCTTTGTAGAAGGACAAGCCTGCTGCCTCCTGAGATTTAGTTTTACTGACAGCAAAAGCTCACTCCAGACCAAAACTCAGAACAGGCCACAACCGCTGTGGTTGAGAGTGACACATCCCCCCTGCTCAGGCAGACTGCGGAGTGGGACCCCATTATCCAAGGATCCTTCCTTCAGGAAGTCATTTGTGGCTTGAAACAAATGCTTCATCTGCCAAAAGGGTCGGAGCACGTGGCTGCAGCACAGGCAAGAAAATCGTGCTGGTGCTGGGTCACATTCTCTTTGCCTGGGGCCCTGGCGCAGTGGGGTGAGACCTCAGGCACCCTTCATCCCTCGCCGCAGGGAGGGGCTCACCAGTACAAATGCACTTGCTCTGTAGTGGGATTTAACTGGGATTTGCTGCAGTGAAAAGTCTCTGCTACAGAGTTTGGCTTGTAGGGAGCTCTTTCCTGTCCCCAGAGAGATTCCTCCCCATTCATCACTACAAATCCACTCGGTCTGAAAGGCAACTCCGCATTCCACACATGCACTGAGTAAAATGCCTCCAGCCTCCTGTTCCTCCAAGCACTTCCTGTGGCAAACTGCACATGCTCACCTCCACACTTCCTTTAATTAACTTTTTCTCTCAATGTAGGCTGTCCTCACAAATGAGCTGTGCTGCCCCGCCGGTGTCCCCCTTCACCCCCAGCATCACCAGTCTTCTTTACACCGACTTTTGACTTCCAAATTGTGCAATTCAGCATTACTCACTCCAAGAAAATCAATGTTGGTGCTTTTAAGTTTAAAATTGGCAGTTCTCTCTTGAGAGGTGCCCATAGGAGGCTCAAGTGGCTTTGCCTCCTTAAGAGCCCAGACTTGAGGGGCACCAGGCTGGTCCCTGTAGCAAATTAAGGGACCACACATCATCCCTGAATTCCCCAAGCTGCCAGGCTCTGTCTCAAGGATTTACTCTACCTTCATGCTCTGCCAATTTTTACATCAGTTTCATCACCAGCACTTTTAAGCCTTCCTTTTAAATCTCTGCTCCTCTGACAGTCACCCAAAATTGATCATTATATATAAAAATATTTATACACCACTCAAAAGGCAGGAGCAGCAAAGGCAGTTGCACCTCATACACATGCCCAAGTCATCCTCAGCCAGCACAGCCCTCCACACCTCACTGTGCTCACCTACTTGGCCCAATCCATTTAATTTACACTCAACTGTCCTGTCAACCCTGCTCCCCGTCTGTTCGCAATATCCAGGTGTTGACCAGACCACTGAGAGCCCAGATTGGCTGAGTCAGAGGTCACACAGCTCAGCCGTGCGGACCCAGCCACTTGCCATGATTCTGCTGCAGGCTGGTTGAGCCTGAAGGCAGTCACTGGGTGTGGGCAGCACTTCCATGAGAACCAGGAGCTGGAAAAACAGCAGCCCCTCCAAACCAAAACAGGAGCAGAGCTGAGCTGTGCAGAAACTCGCAGGGGGTGGTTGGTTTTGTTTTGGGTAGGGGTGGGGTACATGACTGAGCCTAAAAGAAGCCCACAGTCAGAATGAGAAGAAGGTTCTGAACAAGGAGAGCTTTTGTACACCAAAAAACCTGCACATTTTTACGAGGGAAACCTGCAGGTTCTCCAATTCTCCAGGCGAGCAGAGCTTCACCTGTTCCCTGCAAATTATATGGAACTGCAGCAAACATGCAACAAGAGTTTGAAGAGCTACTTGGATTATAACAGACACTGAAATCCCAAGAAATTTTATGAGAGCAGAGTGTTTGCTCAGCCTTCTCTGCATCCCACTGCCATGACCATTACCAAGAGTACACTCCAGGCAGGATTCTCATATAAATCTGTCAGTGTTGAAGAATCTAAATCAGGGTCACATGCGAAGTTTAATATCTTCTCAGAAACAGAAAACAGGGAGAAAAGGGAGGAAAAAAATAGGACTGAGTAAACAGAACTTAAGGAAATCAAAATGCAAGTTCATTCACTTCCCCAGGACCACCTGAACACAGTGCAGTGGGATTATTTTGCTTGGAAGACTCACAAATGCAAGTTTGTTGTTGAATCCCGTTTCCATGGCTGCAAAGAGTTGCTTGTGTTTTGAATGATCATCCGTGTTTCTAACTTTATAAGTCTCCTAATAAAATATAGAACAGCTGCTGCCCCAGTCAGCTGTTGAGCATATGGAGCCCACCAGGGACAAAGCCCACTGTTAACACGGAGAATTATTTTTAACGCCCTCACATATCTAAACCTCCCCATCATCTCAGCAAAATGGCACAATTCCACACTTCCCAGCTGGGGGAACACCTGCGTCATGCAAAACTGAACTGGGCTGCATCTGCTACAAAACCCAATTTTATTTCATCTGGCCAGCAGAAAAAAGTGATCAGCCTCAGTGAACAGGGCAAAAAGTTAACTGTGTTTTATATCTGGGGAAAAGCAGATGTCTAGTTAAGATGTTTATACAGCAAACATTTCTGTATATATTAGGAGGAAAGAGAGCTGTTTAATAAAACAGGGCTGGGTTAGAGTTGCCAAAGCAAATTTGAAGGGCAGTACAACAGCTTTTGTAATTTTTGCATGGGAAAAGAGATAAAATCCTGGTTTATGTTGATATTGATTATGTGCATCGAACAAGTAATTTTTTTAAGTAAGTGACCTTAACGTTAACTCTTTAAAGCCTCACGCTTATTGTGTGTATTGGCTCAGCAGAAAAAGCTGCAAACATCATATCACAGCAATGTGACAAGGTACATTGAAGGCACCCCCTGATTTATTCTCTGCTGTCTCAGCAATCACCTTGATACTGGATGAGGGGCCAAGACACCCAGCAATGCTTCCCGCAGAACAAAATGCTGGAATTAGGTGAGCTCCAGGTTTTCTTTGCAAACACATTCACTCTATGTCAGTCACATGCTGTTTCTCTTGAGAGAAATTATTTTGCTTTCTGATCCAGAATCCCAATGGTCCCAGAAGGAACATCAGCATTCTGCATCCCTGCTCCCTCACAGAAGTGCCTCTGGATAATTAACATTTCTTAATTTTAATAATAGTTTTGTAATTTCTACATAACCACACAGTACATATACATTCAAACAGGATGAACATTCAAAAAGTGCAGCCCTCAGCTAAGCACTCCAGCAGCTCCTGCCCTGCAAACACACTCTGCTGCACTTCATTGCATTGCTGTAATAAAACATTCCTTTTTTTCTCTTAAGACACCCCCCAAAGCTTCTGTAGGTCCACAAAAACTCCCAAAGCAAAAGCATGACCCCTCCCCATCCATACACCTGAACAAGCACACAGAAAGGCTTTCAAATTGAGCAGCTTGCCAGATGGGTTGACAAAAGCAACATATTTATGCTGTTAAACTCTGAAACCACAGCCATGAAAGTTACACAGACACCTCAAGGTTTAAATCCTGCCAGTGCCACTCCAGAAACATCTGAACCTGTGACCACCTCCTCTGGAGGGTCACATTTTCTTCTTGCACTGGAGTGTTTCTGGAGTATCTCTGTGCAACATACAGGAATGTTTCCTATACAGAATATATACAACAAACACCCAAGTGGGAAGTCAAAAGAGCAAAATTCCTGCAGGCGGCATGGAAACTAGGAAAACAAACAAATTTTGGAAGCTCGGAGCAAGGGCTGCAGAGGGGAAGCCAACATACCAAAACAGCAGGGTAAAAGGCATTATTAAAATCAGTAAGTCATTCTTTGAGAAGCTGAGGCTGTACATGAACAAGGCAAATGGAAATGTTCCTGAGCTCTGGAAGGTCACACGTGAAAACAAACACAGCAGGCCAAAGGAGCAGCTAGCAAATGCCTGCACTGGCAAATCAAAACTCTCCCAATCACAGAAAAGAACCAACATCCCAGGAGACTGATGGGGCCAAGGAAGGACCCACATATTAGGGGGGCAAGCAAAAAACAATAATGCCATGGGAAAAAAAAATGAAGTGAACCTTGCTATTGTATGCCTGGAGAAGGAATTTGGCATGACAGCACTGTACCAGAGTTGCTCTTACAGGCAACATATCAAAGGACCTGCTTCAGAGTAAGAAGTGGATAAAAGAAGGGGAACAGAACATTTGGCTAATGATATCCAGTTGTTCAGGTAGAGATGAGCATCCTCTGGAAAACAGAGCCCTTACAGTGCTCTGAATATTGAGCAGGAAATGCCAAATAAAACCAAAGGGGATAAATGCAAAGTGATGCACATGCAGGAAGTTATCCCAGCTTTATTTGAACAGCAAAGGCTTCTGGACTGACCACTGCCTCCCAGGAGAGTGTCAGGGTTATGGCAGATCATTCAAAGAGGAAACCACAATTCCAGAAAGCTAATCCAGCATCAGGAATAACTGGGGAACAGAGCAGGGAATGAAGCTGAACCTTGTGTAAATGCACTACAGCATAAACACAGCTTGGAGCTTGGGTCCTGTTCCCCTCTTACAGCAGGATGCTGGGAGTGTTAAACCCAGACCAGCCTGAGATTCAACTGCACACATTCACAGGAAAGCCTCCCAAGAGCCATTAAATACGTGGCTGTCCTGGACAGGAGCTGTTCCCCTGGCACCCGCGGGCACAGGGGAAGAATTTCCAGTTTGCCATTGGCAGCTCCGAAGCTGTTCCACAGCCTGGCCAGGATCTCTGCCGTCAGGACTGTTTGTTATGATGCCAAATGCCCAAAACTGGAAATCCTACTAGAAGGAAGAAGGGAGGCAGCCTGCACAGAGCATGTTGGTGCTGCAGACACTGCCTGCATTAGTGAGGTTTTTGTGTAGTTACTGCCAGCACCAGGTTCGGTGCCCAAATATCACACCCAGCTCAGCAGTGGCCACAACTGCATCAAAGCCAGCTCAGCCAGCAGCAAATGTTTGCAAAAAAAGTCACCTTCAAGGGAGAAAAATTTCACTTCTGCCCAGTTAAAGACACAGCCTGGGGGAAGGTATCAGGAACCAGATCACTGCAGATAACGGTGTTTCCAGGAAAGCCATTTCTGAACACACTTAGGCCTGAACTGACCCTTGGAGTGATTAAAACTGAGATTTGCATTTTCTGCTTTCCCTTCCCAAAATACGCGAGGTTCCAGACAACTTTGTAGTCCAGGGCCAGTCCAGAGACTGCCCCCCAATATTTAGTAGGGCTGTTTTGTTTCAGGAGAGCTCTGCAAACTGGCAGAGGTAGGTAGGCAGAGGGGCATGAACCAACACGCCAAGCACGCCCTGCAAAGGCTGGTGATTTTGTACTAAAAACCAAATCACAAGGAACAAAATAGCAACATGAAACTTTAATGGGGTCAGGAGATTTCTGCCTGTGCTCTGGTATGCTGAGGAGGGAAGATCTGAATTACCCAGTAAATATCTGCAATAAAGCACTGAAATTTCATGGACAGTCAACCATACCAGGCTGAAAGCTACCCAGCTCTAACACAAGTAAACATTTTGCAGGAATATGTTTCCTTACTTGGTTTAAAAATTTGTTACCCCCATTTTTCAGGGGTGACAGAAGTTAAGAGGCCACAGTGACATTCCTGTGAAGCTTCTATTTGTGCTTTGCACAAAGGCTGTTTGCATACACGTGTAAAGAACAGCTGGAGAGGCACCACACTCGGATCATGACAATCAAAGATGCAGATAGAGCTCTCCTGAAGGATTACTCACACATACCTGTTACAGGTGTTTGATACGTAGAAATGAGAATCCAGTCAGTACCAACATCCCACCCAAATCCACCTGCCTGCAGGTACCCAGGTAATGGAAACATGTCTCTAAGCCAGCAGCTTGTTGGCACAAAAGAAAGCACTTAAGTCACTATTCACCTTGTCATAATTTGATGCTTGTACCTAGGCCAAAATCCCTAAACCAGGCTATTTGCAAATGCTAATCCAGTAGCTTGGTATATTTCTCTTCCCCAGACTGGGATAAGCATTAACCAGCTCAGGAAAAAACCAAACATAGTCATAAAACTTCCAGATTCTGGTTTCTAGCCTCTATTACTGAGTTTACAAGATTGTTTTCAATCTGAGCACTGAGTGTTCAAGCACATTTTGGAGGAGGGTGGAACACACCCAGCCCTTCTTTACTCTGCCTCTTCAATGGGCTTTGGGCAGCATCAGAACACATCCTCCACCACAGCATTTTCTTATTTGAATTTAACCCTTCCACTGCTGTTACACTGCTGCAGGGATATTTTTTGTCTCTGCACAGCAGAATACTTCTTTGCCTCTGGGATCACCTGAATTCACACACACTCAGATGCTTGGGATTTAAGGCTTTTGGTCTGATTGCTTCTGACCACCATCACCCAAAATGAAAATACTGTGCTTCAGGGGGGAAAAACACTTTCTAGAAATTTAGAATGACCAGCCTGGCCTTGAAAATTAGACACTGCTTTCAAGCAGTGGAAGGTATTTGGTGATGGGGGGTTGCTGTCTCACATCACAGGCCCCAAACCCTCTCTGATCAGTTATTTAACCTTGGGTATTTCAACAGCTGTCCCCAGCAGAAGCTTCCTGAGGTTGCCTGGAGTCTCCAAAAGGATGTAAAATATTTGTAGTAATTCCCTGAACAAACCCAAGAGGCTTCCTCGAAGCAGATCCCTCAGCTCTGTTGACTTGCATTTTTAAAAGGTAATGTAAATTCCACTTACGCTGGTTTGTTTTGATGTTGAAAATTGGTCTCCATAGACATGGTTGAAATCATGCCCTGCAGCGCCAAGGCTGGAGCCAACAACCACACAGCCCTTTGCCAGTGCAGAGCTCAGGAGGCTTTAGAGGTGTAAATGTCATCCCACCCAGCACAGCAGCACCAGGAGAGCACAGGGAAAGGGACAGGGTGCTCCATCCCACAGGGAAAAGCCACAGCCATGGCCACCCAGGCATTGGGAGAAGTCTGTGGGGTTCCCCCCACATCACCCTCAACTCATTGTTCACACATTCCTTCACCAGGCACAGACAAGCCTTAAAGAGCGCATGGGAAGCCTAAAATATTAATTTTTGTTAATTCTTAAAGCCTCATTACCCTGCAGGAGCTCCCTCGAAGGCTGACATGCAGCTAGGACCAGAGTGGTGTTTGCCAAGCTGAAACAGCAATAAAAAGAAATAAGGGTGAGACAAACAGGGGGAATATGTGGAGAAACGACAAGTCGAGGTTTTTATATGGAAATTTATATCGAGGGTAACATTCCTGTCTAACACAAGCATTTTAATACTTCCGGATGCAAGCCTCAAGCCAAAATCCAGTGAGGTCTGATGTTACGATAGTGTTTAAGCTCAGGGATGCTGAACGTTTTGCAAGAGCTACAGGTTTTCGCAGTGCCAAAAACCACACAGAAGAACAACAAAAAAGCTTTTAATTCTGCCCCAATAACCCCTCCACAATGTCCCAGCATGGAGGAATCGCAGAGCAGAAGCGAGTCCTGAGGCATCAAACCGCCCAAGTGGATTTGAACATGGAGATGCTAAGGAACCTGCCCACCCCATCCCCAAAAAGGTGGGGAATGGCCTATATTTGAGAAAGTATTATTTCCATGACACTGTTTCCTTCCCTTTTGCAGCTCTAAGGCTGCTTCTGCCACCTCCTGCACCACCCTGGGGTGGTTTTGCAGTGCTCCCTAGCACCACAAATCCCAGGCAGCAAGGCGGATTTCCCTGGGGAGTTGGCTCAGGCTGGGATAAAGCACAGGATAGCCTGGCTGAGGGGGATTTCAGGCCCAGATCAAACCAGGAGACATGTTGCCCAGGTCAGCAGTGCAGCAAGTGTGAGCCCCACGAGCGATAAAGTGTTCGGAACAACTTGTCCCAGAGCCGCTGCTGCTGCTCCGCGGCTGCCAAGGCCCATTTCTGCTTGGTTTATGCACCATGCCAATTCCTCCCCTATAAGATTAAGCTGCCTTGAGGCAATTTCAGCTTACACATCTGAGATTTGGAGCATTTTCTATGCTCTGCAGCTCAGGAGCCGGCACAGCCCCTGCGCTGCCACTTCCCCTTTTCACCTCACGTCACCCTTCGCAAAGGCACTTGTTCCCACTTAAGGGCTCACACACCTTTTCCGGGATTTTGAAACATCAAGGGAATAATATTTTGCTGAAGAGCAGGACAGAACCATCAGTGCCATGTAGATCAACACTGCAGGGGTATCAACCTGACAGCAAAGTGTACAGGACCTGTTTGCTTGGATATATCCATCACCCTGGAGAAGAGTTTCCCCCTCTTACAACTGTTCTGAGCTCATTAAATCCATTAATTAATTACAAATACAGAACCTAGAAACAAATGCTGTTTGAAGCCTAAAAGCTTCGTTTCAACACCATTCTCAGTGGTTCCCAGTTAAAAAGGCAGATACCCAATTAAAAATATTCAATAATCTTGAAAGTCTCCAAATTCCTTATTTGTTTACTTATCCAACTACACATGAATAATTTTAGTCTAGCACAGGCTTGCTTGGGTGCCAGATCATGTTTGCAAGTCTGCCCTGTGAAAGGCAAATGTACAGTTGAACTTGGATGCTATGCAAGGATCAGCCAGCTATTAGCAGTGATTGCTAAACAATTTTTCCAAAAATTAGATCAAACAAAGCTCAGGGCCTGTGGTTGTTGCTGGTTACTGCTGCGAGGAAAACAGTTACTAATACACAACTGGTTGGACTCAAATTATAAATGCAATTAAAATGTTGCATTCATCTAGCTAGAACAGTAACTCTACTTTATGGAGATTTTTTTCCAGCATTAAATCCAATTTCTGTACAGACCAACAAGATGGACAGACCTAAAGGGACACTTGTGTGCACAGGAACCATGATCATCGTGATTCAGCTCACAAAACACAAAAAAAAAATTTGCAGATTCACCTCCGAAACCATTGGTTAAACCATTCAGATGAAAAAGTTGTGTAACAGAGTTATAAAGAAGACCATGGAAAAGCCGAAGAGGAAAGAAACTTCCTGAGGGTTTGGCATTATTACTATTAGTGATGGCTGAATTCATTTTGCCTCATTTCCAATGCAGTCAGATATTCAAATAAAACTTGAACACCATCTGTTTGCCATGATCCAGAGACAACAAGGGTTGCAGACCAGGAATCATGATGATGGCAATAGTTATACACAGATTTTGCCTACCAGATCCAGTCTGGGACCTGTGAGAAAGGCTCTAGCTGGAACAAGGAAAAAAGTTTTCTCTAAATCCAAACCCATTTCTAACTGAATCAGCACTGGATGTGTGGAAAAATATATTTACAAGGGAAAATATTTTACAAGAAAATTTTGCAGATGTAATCAATTCCTGCATGGAAAGAGTCTCTGCTCAGGTCCCTAGAGCAGCAGGGCAGAAAGCACTCACTTCACAGCAGCTGGGGAGGAATGGTTTGCAAAACCTCTGCACCTCAACCTGTGCTATAATTATACAGCTCATTAGTTTAATCACTAACAACTCCGGACTCTTCATGATGAAATCGAGAGTGCTCTTTCTCTGATTTGGGAAGCTCTCAGAAATCAATTTTTTTAAGCTGAAGTTTTTTTAGAAGGTTGACAAAACCAGGAACATTAAACCTCTATATTCAGGAACTGAAGTAAATCAACTAAATAAAACATCCAATAAAAGCACCAAGAAAAACCCTAGAGCAAACTTAATTGCGATAACTGAGTTTAATGATGTTAAATGGCAAAGCTCATCATAACAAAAATTACAACTGAAACTTCCCCCCAGTATTACTTAGGGCAGGTTTCACTCCACTGAACTCGGACAATGGGAACAGGATTCACAATTCATTTAGTCAAGGAAAACCTGTGGGGAGCAGGAGGGCTGAGGAAGTGTATCCATAATTAACTCCATTTGGAGGCACACCTATGATACGAGTTTGTGTGCACTAATCCTTCGTTTTCCTTCTCTCAAATATTTGTGCTCCTAAATTTGGAGGCAAGATTTGCACATTTTTCCAAATGAGAAAAAATTTATGCAAGGCTTTGTTTGACATTTGCTCAGAGTTGAGCCCACTTTGTCCCAGGCAAAACCAGCACAAGTGGGCACACAGGGTGTCCCAGCCCCTCCTTCTGCCAGCAGCAACACAAGCCAGGGGACACAGGTGGGCTTCCCTCAGGAATCCACAGGCTACAGCATGGCCATGCCAAGCTCCAAGGATCAGCCTAGGAGGTGCCACGGGCAGCTGCCCCTTCACAGAAGGGAAACTCCCTCCAGAAAGCATCAATTAACACCCACCCAGGAAAAGGCAGGTGCTGAACAGACCCCAAATTGCCACAAAAGCACCCTCAGCAGTATTTTACTGCAATCCTCAAAAGCATATTCCCTCTTGCATGTAACCAAGGCCACCGGTGTTCAGGGCCAGCCCTGGCCAGGGATCCCAGTGCAGAAGCCAACAATCCCCAAACCTTGCAGAGTCAGCCAAGAAATTGGGTTTTATTCCAGCTCAGCCACTCAGGGCGAGAGGCTCACAAACCTCAGAGGCTTCAAATTCTTCCCAGGGTTAAAAAATCAGCCCTGGCCTCAAAATTTTGTGGCATGGCAAGTCAAATTCATTTTCAGAGCACAAATCAGACGAAGAGAGGATTTTCTTAGCGTTGCTTTTTTCTGCACAGCCTCCTTAGAGATTGTGAATTTGCTGTTGCCCACCAGCATCCTGCACTGGACCCCTGTTATACATAGAAATTGCTGTGCAATTCAGCTGACCATGCACCACTGCTCTCAAAAGCATCACACCAAAGCACGTTCAGAAAGAAAATATAAAATTTCCAGATGAGAGATTTTTTGTTGCTCGTGGCAGTGGTAGAATTACATCTGCTTGAGGATTTCACAAGTAGAAACTACTCAACAATAGCTTGAAATTGGAAAATAGGTATAACCCTGAAGGAAAAAGTCACTGAGAAGATTCAGCAAAGAGCCCATAGTTAATCATACACTGGATATTGCTGCCCTGGCTTTGTGTTTCTACTTGCCTGTACACACAATCATTTTAGTATCCTGAAAAGAGCAGTACAAATTAAAAGATCATTTAATAATAAGCAGTTTTTTTCCAGAACTGTGGCAGAACCTCTGAAGCCAGAAGGATAGCGTATCACCTGTGCTGGGAGTTGTTGATAAAGATCAGTCCAGTGACACAGCTAAAAATCAGGGTGCACCACAGAGAAACTCCCAGGTTTCCTTCAGATGCTCTTTATACCCACCACACAAAAACTTACAAACAGCTTATAAAGATCAGGTTTGGGATACTCTGAAGACAACAGCTGAAATACGATCAAGGCCAAACACATAGTATGAAGTTATGAGACAGTAAAATAAATCAAAGGTTGCAGCTGAATCACTGAACTATTACCAGCTGTACAGCAAATACCTGTTACTGGGAGCAGCTGCTACTACCCTATAAAAATTTTACATGTTCTGCACATTTCAGACCCCAAAATAGGGTTGACTATACTTAGTTTTAAATGGCAGATACTCCTATTAATATAAACAATTACCACTATTCTCCCACTTTTACTAGCAATGGCGTTTTTCAAGCCAGTTGCAACTTGTGCGGGTAACTGTATGAATTAAACACCGCACACTGAATTCTTTACTAATCTTTCTTTCAGCAAGGTAGCAACATGTAAGTATAGCTATAGTAAGTGCTGATAGGACTTATAACTGGGTCCTGACTATAAATCATATTTTTATCAGCCTCAGAAACTTTTTATTGCTATTTTCATCCTTCATTTCATATGTGGTATCTCATCTCATCAGGAGGGCCTACATCAAGGTGTAGTTCTTACTACATATCCCTAAAAATAAAACAGATCTTTTCCCAAACAAAAAGAAAAAAACTAATGCAAACATTTAGGGATTCTAAGGAGTCATTTCAAAGAAATAACTATTTGCAGTCATGTTAAAACATAAAAGCTCCATACAAAGGGCTTGACCCAGCCCTGTTGAAACCAGTGACATTTGTCAGCGCAAAAGGATGGAGCCAAACACACTGGAAATGGATCAAGGACGTGGCATGGGTTGACAAACTGCTCCATCACTGGCTCTTGATTTAAGCTTAGACCTCTTTTATAAGGCAAGTGGGTGAGAACTGCAAAAAAAAAAACCCATATCAATCACCACATCCACACAGTTCCCAACTCCTATTTATAGTTTTGCTTTGAAATTGAGGAGAAAAATGCAAAGCATCATGCCAAGGGGGAACAGCCACGATCCACAGGACTCTGAGCTGCAAGGCGGCTGTTTTATTTCAAGTGTGCTGTCCACCACACTCAGCACTGCTGCAAGCCCAGACTTCATCAACATCCAACCTTTAATGAGGTTTCAAAGGCTTTTTCCTGGAGTTTCTCAGAGAGCAAAGGTAAAAAGGATTCAATGGCTGAGATACTTTAATGACGGACAAGTTGTGGTCAAGTAAACCTCTCCTGTCTTTCTCCACTACCTGGACCTTTCTGCTTGGCACCTCCGGCAGCTTGGAGGCCTCCAGAGCTTTGTTCTTTGTTAGAGAGGCTCTATGAATCACTGTTTTGCTTTTACTTCTCTTACTTGAAAATGCCTTTTAAAATTAACACACTGAGTTTAAAAAAAAGCCCAAGTAACCATTAAATAGCCATTTCAAAATGTCACATCCACAGCTAAGCAACCACAAGTAGCATTTCAAACTGGTATTTGAAGAGTTCCAAATTCACCTTTTTTGACTGATTTTGTGCCACCACCCAAAACACCAGAGATCAATCACACTTTGCCCTTCAACCACTCAAGGAATTCAGAGCCCTGGGTCATTTTGGACCTTCTCGTATTCCTTGGCAGGTACCATAATTCCCATCTTAAGCATTTAAAATCAGAACTTTGGCTCTTCATAGCCAATAAAAACCTGCAAGGCCTCTCAGGGTGACACAGAAAGGAGCTCTGAGCAGTGCTCAGCCCTCAAATGGGATTTTTGGAGTGTTTTCTAGAGTATCATTTTAACATGGGCACTCCAAAACTGACTTGACAGAGAGCAAGCACACATATCAGGAAGCTTTGTACACTACATATGATGTTCACTTACATTTTTTACACTGCAAGTCATTAAAGTCATTTGTAGTGTTAGAAGAGGTGCTAATTTAGTTTTGAAAGCAGGAACCTAAACATTACCCCACGCATGCAGAGTGCTTTTGCATTTTGCTTTGCTCAGCTGTTTTGTTAAGGGCACAGCATTCAATGACCAGAATTCACGTAAATGCCTGAAAAGGCCTCAAAATCACCCCTCTAGGTCCTCCTCTTTAATCCATGAACTTTGGGTCTCTTCAGCCCCTCTCGAGTCCCATTGCACACAAAAAGGGAAGAGCACTGTCCACAGTAAATTCTGTAAAATTTACTCTTTCTATAGATTTTTCTCTTTGCTTCAAATAAAAAATACTTTCTGTGCTAACCACTTACCCATGCAAATTAAAAATTGAAATTAAAAACAAGCCGTTGTTTTCTATTATTTCATAAATATTCAGTCTATCCCTGGAAGTTTCCAAGCAAGCCAGGGAAGAGTTGCGTGGGCAGAAGCTGCACCCTGCAGGCACCACCAGGAAAACAGCCCGGACCGCGCCGGGAGCAGCACTCCGCGTGCTCAGCTCACCACTGCCCCCGTATGGCAGAGGGTTATTTTAAATAAAGACACACCAAATCACGCATTTGAGGGTTTTACTCTCTCCAGGGAGCTTGCTGCTAACGTGGGCAGCGTATTCTCAATTTCGGCACTATAGAAAAAAGCCTGGGCATGATGAGGACCCCACACACCAACGGGTCTTGCAGAAAGACTCCAGCACAAGGGACAGACTCTGGAATTAAAACGTGATGTTCCACATGGCCCTGAGGGGATTGTTATTCAGAGAACTGGTTGGGGAAAAAAGTAACTCTCGCTGTGGTTGCTCATCCCTCTGATTTCCTGGTGAAGCCAGTGTTCCAGGCCCATCTACTAATTTCTTCCCTCTGTCCAATGCCAGGAGTGACCCCCAGCACCCACCTCACCCCCAGCTCAACACCCACTGCCAAAGTACATTTACCACTTCAAAAAAGCACTTTTACTTCAAAGGCACTCTGCAAATAAAAGAAACATTCGCAGAATCTCAAATGCTACAACAAACAGGTCTATGTATACAGTAAGTAAATATATATGCAAGCAGAACCTCCACACGGTACCTGTCCCACTGACCTGGAATATTTCCGCTTCCTGGGGAGTTGGTGAAAGAAAAAGCAGCTCCATAAAGAGGTATAAAATACAAAGGTAACACCTTTAGGAGGACAGAGTTTGTTAGAGGTAATAGTTTTCTTTTCATGAGCTGGAAATACACATTAATACAACCTTGCAGCATGTATAGATAATGATTTCAGCAAAATCCAGACTCATGGCATCCAATCAAGTGAATTGAAATGGTTTCAACTGCCAAAGAACCCAAATCCACAGCTCCTAGAAACCACTAATTCAGTACCTGGCCAAGGACATTCAAAACTCCTGGAAAGAAGAATTACATGTAGTCTCTATTTCCACATAATATAGAGGGGTTTCTCTCAGCATACATAACAATTGCCCACTTTGCTGCAAGACTGCCCTTGCCAGCTCACATGAACAGGTTTGAGTCAAATCCCCTGCAGCTGAACACAGCAGTTTTCACTAGAGACCCTCAGCTTTAGAGGCTGCTCCCACCCTTTGCATCTGCTGAGCCTGGTGTCACCTGCCACAAGTTCCAATTGCCCAGGTTTGGGTTTTTCCTTCGCATGAAACACCTAAAAGCTGGCCTGCAGAGACACATTACATCCCATACACCAAGCAGGAAGGCTTGGTTGAACATAAGACAGTTTAATTCTCAACTTAAGATAATAAATAGGACAAAAGAGAGCTCAGGAAAACATGAAGGAGTTGACTCCCCTTGTACCAGTAAGGAGCTCATCTTTTCTTTAGTGTTATGCTTCTGTCATTTTCTACAACAAGGGGGAAAAAACAACAGTTTTCCTGAAGCCCTTCACTCATTTTAGGCTTCACAGCAATAAAAACCAGGATTCAAATTACTTAGAAGCTTTTTCCTCAAAAGAAAAAAATATGATACCTTATGTGTCTTTTAAACTGTGGGCATGACACACAGGCTTTATGCACACACACTTTGACTGCTGACGTATCCAGATAAGTCTTCTAGAAAATAAAAGTTTCCTCTGACAACTGTTTAATCCTCTGCCTTACTTGCTCTTTATAGGGTGCAAAAACAAAGTTTAAAAAATCCACACCCAGCTTATTTTACAAATTACAGCACTGGTCTGGTGAAAAGGAATTTACTTCTGCAACTCTTTCTCATGTGTTCAAACACTCCCATAAGAGAAGCAGTTGGTTGTGGAGACCTCCAACTTATTCAGCAGGACAGGAAGGCTCGGGATGAGCACAGGCTTGAGGTGAGTCACCTACATCTTCAGCCTGAATCCACCTTCCATTCCCAGGGCACGTGGAATGCTGTAACTTCACACCTCCTGCTCAGGGAGCAGAGCAGCACAGAGCCCTCAGGAACCTGGGACAAAAAAGAAGGAGGGCTGCTGTTGCTGCCGCTGCCCTAAAATAGGATGCGACACAGATACCCCAACAAGGTCCAGGAGGCAGATGGGCAATTTGTTTAATGCAATCAGCCCCCCTCCTCATTTCACTCAAATCAAAGATTACACCCACCTGCCACAGACACTGTGATTCCTAAGTTCATCCACATGAGTTTTCTGAAGAACAGTGAGACACCCAAGTTATACTAGCTAAGGAAATCTAGTGGTATCTGAAGAAATACAGCAGGAAATTAAATCAAAGTAGAGCTAAACATGACAAGAATAAGGAGAGAAAACCAAGTAAAGTAGAAAATACGTTGGTTTAAAGTCATGTAATTTCAATATATACTCTAATGGTTTCTTTAGAAAGTTAGGATGAGAGATCTGCATCCTGCTAAAACAAGTTTATCAGTTCCAAAAAGGTTACGTGCAGCATCCCAGGGCTCCCAGGACTGTTTAATGATGCCATAACTGGTCTTCACAGTTTGCAATAAAGCCAGTGATGGGATGCCCCACCTGCGCATGGTGCTATGGCTGGAACACTACTGGGAATCTTTCCTGGAACAGTTGCAGGTACAGTTTCTTATCAGCATTGTCCTTATTGGCAATGATGGAACAAAGGGGGAAATAAATCACTGTCAGGCTATTGGTTTGTGTTTGTAGCGTTTTTTTTAATTTAAGTGCTATATTGAGCTGCTTTTATAGAGCCAGGTCTGCGCAGTGGGCTCCACTTTAAAGCAAAATTATAACAAATAAAACAATAAGCGTGTAGAGCTTTAAGCCAAAACTATGTAAGGGGCCCAATTTAATCTTGTTTAGTATATAAACTTAAGCCTGGGAAAAAATAGAGCCATGAGAAGCCCTCCAGTTGAAGAGGGCATGGAAAGTGGTCCCTACCTCTTACCAGGGCAGTCGGTTCCATGTTCACCATTCCTTAAAATAGCCATACATCGTTTTTCTTACAAGTGTCTGCAGCATCTGAAATGAGATATTTATTGAGCTGTGGGATGGGGATGGATAGAATTGGGTGAACAGCTACAGATGGACCCTGGCCAAAATAAATAAGTGGCTCAAGACTAAGTGGATCATAATTAATTCCCTCAAGGAACTTGGAAAACATTAATGTGGAAGAGCTCTCTGCTGCACGAGCACACCCAGTGAGCTGGACGGGATGGGGCACAGACAAACTGGCCAAAGGGGAGCTGCTTAAGTTGCTCCTGAAAAGAACTCCCTACTTTTATTAACAACCACGGGATAAATATCAGTAGGGCTTATACAGCATAAAAACACGGAACAATGTCCTATGGAGATATTAAACATGTTTATTTCTGTGTGGCAGAGGCTGCTGGAAACGGCTCCAAAGCTACTGCTGGTCTCCTGTAAGCTTTAATAATGATCAATTAAATTTAGCATATTAAAATCAAGTTGCTGTAGTAACTCCATGCTTTCCACAGACATTCAAGCTTTGGGTGTTCCAAAGGGCAGAAAGCACCTGAAGAATTCAGGGTTTTCCTTAACAAACTCACAGGCTTTGTGTGACTTGGGAGACTTTGGAATGCTCATAGCAGGGCTTTCTGAGAAGAAAACTGCATTTGTATACTGTTGTGGAAACTAAATTTTCAAATACAGCAAATAAATCTTTTTTTACAAGAAAAGGGTGTACTAAGGATGGACTTTTAACATTTTTGGCAGGCTCAAGCTTTTTATGTTAAATAGCTGCAGGTGTCTACCCTGGGCTGCACTTTTTTGTGGTTTGTTTCGGAGTTTTTATTTGAATTTCCAACAATGGAATTTAAAAAAAAATACAGAGAAAATTTAAAGAGAGAAATGAAGTGCAACTGTTTCTTAATAAATGAACCATACTTTTGCTTTTTTTCATGAGGTTAAACATTAATTTTGTTTGCTCTGGAATACTTTTCCTGTTACAGTGGAATGGCCAGTTTGTTAGTCCATGACAGAGATGAAATATTCACTTCTCATTCTGGTGAGTGTGAGAATAGCAATTTTAATGAGTAATAATTACATTAAAAACTTTCCAAACAATTTTCTCTTGGTCAGCAGGAAAGTGAACGTGAACTCAGGATAACATGGGGAACATTCTTGCTTTGCCGCCTAATATATTTTTGTACCAAATAAAACTGTATCAATAAACTGTAAATCTGGATAAAGTTAACAGCCCTTTTGCCCAGGCCAAATACCAAGTTTCTGATCATTTTACTTCTCTTTTGTGTCTTGCCAAAAAGATAAGAAACATGTTGGCACAAAAGAAAAATTATTGCTTGGACTGTTCTCCCAGTGAATCTGTTTCCTATAAATGCAGCTTGGACAGCAAACTAGTTAAGTAAACACGCAATATCACAGTAACATTAGAAATAAAATAGTAGTAAATTATTAAGGATTTTTATTAATTATTTGATCAATCTGAATTGTTAAATTCAGAAGGCAGATGAGTTTAAGGTGATGTGTGACAGATACACATGGGATTGAATGAATATAAACTATCTTACTGTTGGTGTGACCAGATCTCCACAACTACATTATTGTTTGCTCATCCCAACAACATAACACTAATTACTAATCTATTTTACATTACACTAAGGAATAATTAATGAACTAACAAACCCACGGTCTCCTGAGTGACATTCTGGTGCACTCTGAGCATGTAAGAGCACATGAAGTTTGTGATAGGCGATATCTGTGTTCTAACCCTCTTCTTGCACAGTGCAGATTATTTTGGTGGTCCTGGTTTGAAAGTGTAACCGTGTTTTGGTTGGAGGGGTGTTTGAGATTTTTGGTGGGTGTGTAGGTCTGTGGGGCAAATTATTTGCAAGTACACGTATTTTCCCCCTCATGAATTTAAGCCGGCGTTCAGGCCTCCCCCTCAGGAGGGGCCGGGAACTTTTCCCGGTAACGTTACCGACTCTCCCCGGCGCCACCTTGGCTCCTGAGGCGCCAGTGGCGGGAAGAGGCAGCCCGGTGCACGTGTCCTCTTTCTCGCTCCGAGACCCCGTTCGAGCGGGTTTTCCTCAGATTCCAGCAGGAGTTGGCTCCAAGGCCGTCTCAAGCGCCGTCTCGGACCTTTTTCTGCCATTTTTTACCTCAGAATGCGAGGGTGACGGAGCACTCGCGTTCGCGTGCTCTGCGCTTGACCCTCCGCAGCCGCTGTAGCGCCCGTACGGAACCGAAACCGGCGGGGCGGGGCCGCAGCCAATCCGCTTCGCTCTTACTGAGCGGCGCCGCTCCCCCGAGCCAATCGGGCGGCCGCCCTTTCCAGCCGCGGGCGCTATGG